>MKYW01000446.1:38117-52816 GCA_015776835.1 Aphidius ervi
CAGCCCGTAGCCTTCGGAGAGTTCGTCTTGTCGACGGATGGAGGGGAAAACTAGCACCGGTCGAGGTTTAACGTATCAAGTCTACTTACGGGACCTCGAATATATACGAAACGTGTGCCACACTGACACCACTTGTTAGTAGACTTGAACCTCCACAGTGCTTATGCAGTGACCCTTGGACTACTAACAACCAACTCCCATTAGTTATTAATAATCCTTTCGACATCAAATAAATAATTAGAGCATACAGGCTCTTTCTATTAATTATTTATTTCGAGAACCCACGAAATAATAAATTTCGTTACAAAATATATCGAAATTTTGATCTTTCAATAATTAATTTCTCAGACACGAAAAGAGATATTGAATTTTCACTATAAGCATTGTTCTCTCCGTAAAAAATACTACTATGACCACTCATTGCTGATTTGGGGGTCTTTGTATATGCCAGCGTTTCCAGTTGGCAAAGAGCAAAAATCAGAGCAGTTAATATCTTTCAATAATAGCCGACTTGTATCCACTGCCCGCTCGTGGTTAAGGTAATCAAGCGTACCGAGCGGCAGTGAAAAATTCAATTGGCGCGTAGCCCCCTGGCGTCAGAAACCTGACCTATCCTTTTGACATTATTATTTTTTTTTACATTGTGACATCGTCACAAGTTAACATATAATATAAATAATGCCTTGAAAAATTTATAATTCGTTTATTTATATGGATATCAATAATAATATTCTTTTAAGAAATATATTAATATATATTAATATACATTCAATATAGTAAAGACATATGTTGGAAATAATTTGAACAAAAAATTTTATTATTTATGAATAATTTGAAAATTCTAATGAATAAATGGAAATTTTAATTTTTTTCCCCCGTTAATAATTCAAGAAAATACAGGTGTTATGAGAAAAAAAAAATATTTTTCAACAAATTCAACTTATTTTATTTTATAATCAAAAAATGGTATTTTTTTGAATAAAAAAACATAAATCGATGATAGATTTTTATGCGTAAAAGATGTATTAGAATTCACGTTTCGCATTCGAAACCATAATGTTCTACTGTAACTAACCACCTTTTTTCTTTTTTAATTTTCTATTATTCATTATATATTTAGGGTTTATCTAGAAACCCCTATTTCCACCTAGCGCAATACTGTAGTAATACGAAAAAGAGAGCTAGAGGTTTTCCACCCTTAAGTAAAACATAGAGCCTGGACTGACAGGTACCCATTGCCGCCAAAATAAAATAATGAAGAAACGAATTGTGTTTCTTGCTTGCGTTTATTGTGTAATTTTTGAGTAAAATCTGTTGACAAATTAGCCAGTGTTTGTCGCGTATTTGTACAGTCAGTGTCTGTTCTAATTAACGGTGTCATGTCCGGTTTTTTGTACAATGTGGATAAATGACCATAATTTTTGTCCAAGCCTTTCGCAAAAGAATAATTTTGTCGACCTTTCTCCTGCTTATATTTATAAACTCTCAAATTTCTTTAATGACGATCCTTTTCTAGTTTTGTGACGATATCTGGAGCTTGTGTTCGGCTATACTGCATGATTTTTGATAAGACATCATGATCAGAAAACTGAATAGCAACACACAAAGCTCGGAGATGGTAAGAATTTCTACAGCAATAGTTAATTCGTTTTCCACCAACTGTCTTACTCAATACTGAATTGCAAAGCTCAGCTAGATTGTTTGTTGACTCCAGTAGAAGACTTCTAGCATGCTCGACTAGCCTTTGGACTTCTCTGTTAATGGCTTTAAGAATTCTATTGTCCGTTAATTTAAATTTAAGTCGGAATTCTTCACACTCATCATTATCAATGAGGCATTCCAAGTGATCTCCAAATACGTGTTTAACCATTTTATGAATATATGCTCTCAGTCCTTTAATTTTTTCAGCAGTAGAGCAGTCTGTTTGATTCCATTCCTGAACTGCTTTTTCAACACATTTTCTCATGATAAATCCACTTTTACTGATACGTTCTCTCAAGTATGCTACTGAGCATTCAGTTGGCCAATAGGGAATTGGCATTTTTGATGCGTCAGTCAAATGCCTACAGAAGTTTCGATAGAGATGATTTGTGCATTCCATCTTATTTACGACAACACCATACTCTTTGTAAATATTCAATTCCCGTATTTTGTTGTAAAAACTGCTGTCTCCATCAGCAATAATTTCAGGATAGATCACGTTATACTTGGGATCTTTGTTTTTGATACTTGCCATAAAGCCCTCAGCGAATATATCAGTTTCCAAAGCTGATGATGGCTGATTTTTGTCCTAGTTTTTATAACAAATATGGTCATTTGGAATTCTGTTTTCTCGCTGAGCACGATCACAAAATGAACAGGCTTTATTTCTGACGCCGCAAAATAGAACTTTTCCTGTTCTTTCTCCAATTATCAGTGCGACACCAGACAATGCATCATACTTGGAATTTTGATATGATCGCTTGCTCCAAGCTCCACCTACGATCACAGTGTTAAACGGCATCCTGTCAGAAGTAATGTTACCTGCTGCTTTGGCTAATCTAATTTCTTCTAGAACTGCTTTTTTCATTTCGGTTTCTGACATTTCATAAATAATCATTTACTACCACCATCGGTTTCATGACTTTATTTATTTTTTTTTTTTTTTTGTTCCTGAAAAATTTTATTTTATTGTCTTGAAAATTTTTAATGTGAACAATAAATAAAATATAATATTTTGTAAGCTAAATTATTGATAGACAATAATAATATGAAAAAGAAAATTATTTATTTATTGGTAAAAACGATGAGTGAATTGAGCATTTAGAAAATTTTCACTATGATATAAAAAATTTGGTGAGTATGGTGCTAGTCCTGGATTATTCATGGGTTGACCAAGCAAAGGTGATATCCTTGGAAAATTTATCCACCGAGGTGGAATAAAAGGAGGTGCTTGAGTACCTGAAAATTGTAAGTGTGGTGATTAAAAAAATCCATTTGAAATTGGTAGTGGCATTGGTGGTGGCATTACTAGTGGCATTGGTGATGGATGATGTATATTTGACATTAAATTATTTTGATTGTGAATCACCTACAAAAAATTTAGTAATTGTTAATAAACAATCAACTGTATAAATTCATCAATGAGAATGATTAAAATATACTTTTTCCAAGTGAGAAATTTTATTCTTCAGATGATAATTTTCTATTCCTTGTCTTCTCAGTTGTTTTATATATGGTTCTTGACTTGGTTTTGAAGAAATAGAATTATTACCACTATTTGACAATCTAATTTTTTGATTTTGATGTTCATCAGATGTAGAATTATTATTGTTTAGATTAATAGTATTTCCATCATGACAACTTTTAAAGTTTACATTTTTTTCTTGTTGTTCATAGCAAGATGAACTACCATTATTTGCAATACTTTTAGGATTGTCAATTTTGTTTTTTTCAATATTGTTATCATCATTATTACTTTTATCATCCATGACATCTTTTGCTTGTTGTTGTTTTTTTTTTTTTTTTGGCCTGCCACGTTTAGCTGGAGTTTTAATTTTTGTGATTGCTGTTTTTTTTACAATATTTAATGATTGTTTTCGATTTATTGTACCAGTTTTAATGTCACTTCTTGTTGAAATTTTATCTTTTGTATATGTCTCCGTTATATATTATTGTTTTTATTATCTAAAAAAAACCAAATAACATACATTAAATATATATAAAAATATAAATTATCGTATAATGTCATAAAAAAAAATTATATAAATATAAATATAAATTAATTTCTCACTCTGTTTGGTTACATCATTCAGCTTGACTTGGCTGTTTTAATTTTTCAAGTTTTTTAACAATGATTGATCAGCAGCACTACGAATGACATCAGTTGTGTTTATTATTTTATTATCTAAAAATAAAAAATAACAAATAATTAATAATAAAAAAAACTCTTACTCTTATTTGAATGTCAAAAAATAAAAGTATTTAGATATAATTATTAATTAATTACTTACTTTGTCTAGTGACTTTATCAGGCTTGATTGTACTGTTTTGCATTTTTAAATTTTCCGATAAAGTATAACAATTATTTTTAGATTGCCCATCAGCAATATTAATTACATTAGTTGTATTCGATATTTCATCATTTAATTATAAAAAAATAAAGAACAATAAGTAATTATAACAAAATAATTTTTATAATTATTTTTTCATTTTATTGTATACAATTATATAATTTTATTAATAGTAGTTTTTTTAAATGATTTTGATATTTATTTTTTCTATGTGGGAGAAAAAAATAAAATAAGAACAATACATAATTGTTTCAGAGATTGGAGAATTATAATTAGTAATAAAAAAAGAAAAATAAGAAGTTACTTTACAAAGTTATCATTAAATAATTAATTAACTACCTAATTTGTTGAGAAATATTTGTCAACTTTGTTCGTTTATTTGTATTTATAAAGTTTTTAAATATCACTGTACTATATTTTTATCAGATTTATCAATTTCATCATCAATAGTATTTTTCCTTTTATTGTCTAAAAATAAAAATAATACAATTAATGAATAACAAATTATAAAATATCAAAAAATATAATAAACATCGAATAAATAGTACATAATTTATTTGACATTTTTTTTTATTGATGTTAATATCTAATTGACAACTTACATTTATAATTTGTTAATGACATAATTAATATTATTATTTTTCTTATATTTTTAAAGACGGCGTATATATTGATTTTTATTTTTATTATTATTATTATTATCATTTTATTCTCACGCGCGTTAGTGTGTGTAGCATCAGATCAGCTGATGCAAGCTGGTGTTAAAATCTGCTCCAAACTGTCAAATATTTGTTAGTGTTTATACTATTTTTTATATTTTTAACAATATATAAATTTTTTTCATGCATTAAATACCACGCGTGTGCTCTAATTTATTGAGTAAAGTGATTTACACTTAATACAATGAACATGGATGACTCAATTTGTGCAATTTGTAATGAAAACTCGAGAGTTAATAACGTTGGTAAAGAAGACGAAATGAAATGCATTAAAAGAAAAGCAATAAATGCATTGTCTGAAAAAAGTAAAAAATTGAGAGACAAAAAATATATAAAGTGGGCTGGGCTTGTTGACTTATATATACACAAAGGTAAGTTATTTCTTTAATTAATTATAACCAACAGTAGACCGTGAATTTTGTGTTGCAACAGGTCAAGCTAGACAGCATACTTTTATTCGTATCACTGTCTACTCAATAAAGTTTACAATATCCTTTTTAACTGCTTATTATTATCAGCAATTCAGATTGTTCTAATCAATTTTTGTTTTAAATTAATTATTATATGTTTCATATTCATTCACTCATTATTCAATACATATTTCTTAATTTTTGTAAAATTGATTCTATCCATACTAACATTTGTAAATTATTTTAATATTATTGTGTTAATATTAATGTTGCATGTATCAATTGAGTATGCAAGACTTTATAAAGATATATAACTGTTTTTTTTTTAACTATGTTTAATTTTTTTTTTAATTTTTTATTTAATTTTGTCTCTCACAGGTTGTTATAAAAAGTACTCAAACATGTCAATCCCAAAGACATCTCATAAACTTTCATCATCTTTCTTGGGAAATTCAAGTTTATCAAGTGTTAATGATTCTTACGAATTTGAAGATGAAAATACATTTAATTTCGAAACTCATTGTTTATTCTGTTGTCAAGATTAGAGTCCAGATGATGGACATGAAGTTGATCGACCATTAATAAATAAAATGTTGTTGACAATGATTAATAATTTAAATGGCCATGAAGAATTGAAAGAAAGAATAAGAGGAATTGATTCACTTATAGATGTGTATGCTAGATTCCATCAAAGTTGTTATGAAACCGTATTTGTAATGGTTCCTGATGAAGATGCAGAGCGTCAAGAGGCATTCGAAAAAGTATGCAGATATTTACACTCTCACAAAGGTCAAGGTGTCACGTACTCAACTTTGACAACAGTCATGGGCAATTATAAATTTGATGTCAGAGTATTGCAACGTAGTTTAAAAAATAAATATGGTAATGACTTCCATTATTGGTCACCAACTGGTAAGCAATCACTATATTTTTATAAAAGACAATACCTGATTGAATCTTGCAGTGATTGGATGATTGATGAGAGTAGCCTTGGAGATGATCAAGAAGATTTAATTTTATCAATAGTATCAAGCATTTTACATAAAAAAATTGTTAACACTTAATATGATCTTGACTATTACAACTCACCGGGTAAATTTTTTGCTGGTGTAAAAACAGATATTCCAAAAAAACTTTTAAATTTTTTAACTCTACTAATATGCCCAGATAAGACAATTAAGGTACATGAAAAAAAAATTTTACACATTGCTCATTCTCTAGTTCGTTTATGCAAACCAAATACGTTTAACTCACACCTTCACTTAGCCTTATCAACATACATATTGAGAAAAACCGGTTCAAAATTGGTGATTGACATTTTAGCAAGTCTTGGTATTTGTTCATCATATCATAGCACTCAATTATTCGAGGCATCATGTATAAAAAATTTACCAGAAATTGATACTGGTGATACATTCATACAATTAGTTTTTGATAACACAGATCACAACACAAAAACATTGACTGGAAAAGATACATTTCACTGTATGGGTAGCATATCCATACACACTCCAGAAGAACAAGTAACCTGGACAAGTAAAATTAAAAAATTAAAAGAAATGCCATCTGAAAAAGAGTTGGTTGCTAGTAATACAATAAGTACGACATATCTGCCAGCATCATACCGTGGTGGTTTATCAAAAATTAAGTTTGTTGATACCGATGATTATATTTATGAAGTGCCTGATCCTCTTCCATCATCATATTGTGCTTTTTTATGGGGGCATTATTATAAAATTCCAAATCTTCCATCCTGGAAAGGATATATGGAAGTCCTGGCAAGAGATTCGTCATACTATGTCTCAAGAATTTTGTGTAATCCATTCATAAAGCTAAAACCAACTGAACCAACGACTATTTATACCTCAAGAATGTATGCTATCAAAGAGACTAAAAAAAAAAATCAAAAAACAGTTTTAACAACATTTGACCAGCCTCTTTATATCAAAGATCGTGAAATCAAAGCAGGTTTATATGGAGAATATGAAGAGCAAGAAGAACAAGAACAACCTCAAGTGGTAATATTACTTGGTTTATTTCACTTACTAATGTCATGGTTGGGTGCTCTAGGATACATTATGAAGGGTAGTGGTCTTGAAGACATGCTTGGGACGGTTTATGGTGAAAATGCTGTGACTCAATTATTAACTGGCCATGTTTTTGATCGAGCAATGCGAGCTCATACTCTTGCATTTATTGCAATTGGAAAAATTATTTGTGAGTGTGCAGTACAGGATAAACATCAAGAACATGAACCATACATTGTTAATTTTTTCAAAAATTGGAGTAGCCTTGAGGATGCTCCTCGTATGAGAGACAGTGAAGTAGATCCAAAGATAAAACAATTTAAAAAAATGTTTCTCAAACAGCTGGACACTTTCAAAAGAAACGGACCTACCGCAAATCTCTGGGTACAATATTTTGAAGCGTTGATAATAACTTTTCGGTTTTATGAAGCATCTCGCTTAGGTCACTGGGATTTATTACTTTCAAGCATTAGGCAAATGTTGCCATTTTTTCATGCAGCACACCATTTTCCTTATGCTAAATGTGCCCAAATATTTCTACAAGACATGGAGAACTTGACCAAGACGATGGATCCCGTAGAGTACCATAAATTTACATCGGATGCCATGTTTACTGTACGTAGAAGCGACAAAGCATTCAGTGGTATATGGGCAGGTATGACGATCGAGCAAACTCTCAATCGATTCTTTGGTACTGACCTCGTTCATGGTCGTGGTGTTACTGATGGAGTAATCACTAAATATTTGAATAGTATGCCATTAGCATATGAAGTGATGAACGGGCTAGAAGACTTTACTGGCATTAACAGCCGCAGAAGCGAACAACATAAAGATTTAACGAACTCTCGTATTATTCAAGACGAAGAAGACGTCGAGAAATTTTTTTATTGGTTAAAAACTCACCAACCTTTTATACAACGAGATTCGTTAATGTCTTTGTCAACTGGAATAATAGGAACACCGGACATTGATTGCTATCAGGCTGTAGCTAAAGGTAAAGCAGCAATGAAAAAAATGGTTGGCCAAAATGCTGAAACAGTAAAGTTATCGAAAATGGACGGTGTTAAAAACTTAGATGAGGCTGTATGTTTGTTACATACACCAGAAGAATTAGTAAATGTTGATTATTTAGCTTTCTTTAAAAAAATATCTCCGTTTCTGCAATCAGACAACGAAGTAAGCCGTATCGCGCTGCAGTATGAATTGACACCATTTCCTTTGTCACTTTTTGATAAAGATGGTTACATGAGAAATGCAGAAAAATATAAGTTGTGTGAAGCTCTGAATAACGATATTTGCGTAAAGCCTTCATCAAATAATGTATCTGATGACTCAGTAATTGTTTTAGATGGAGGTTTTTTATTGCACAGAGGTGTTTTGCCACATGGATTAACGTATGGAAAAATTTGTGCTAATTATTTAAATTATTTAAAAAAAACTTTTACATATCATTTTGAAAAAAAAAATTTGTACATTGTTTTTGATGGTTACAATAACGAGTCTTTGGGCGTAAAGTCTTATGAAAGATATAAACGAAAACAAAAAAATGTAGCTGTTGACATTAATTTTGAGTATGATACTTTGGCTACATTTACACAGAAATGTTTTTTATCTAATATTTGCAACAAACGAAAGTTTATTGGTATGTTAGCTCAGCATTTAAAAAATTACGTTTATGTATTTCAAGCTGAAGAAGATGCTGATAGGCTCATAGTACAAACAGCGTTAAATATTAGAAAAACGACATTATTACCTGTAACAGTCATTGGCAACGATACAGATTTATTAATATTGCTTATTGGAAATACATCTGAAAATGATGAAGATAATTACTTCCAAAAAATATCAACACTTAAAAAAGAGAAAGAAATGTATCAAATATCTTTGTACCATGAATTCAGGCCATTTATACTATTTCTACACGCCTCTAGTGGCTGTGACACGACATCAGCACCGTTGTCAATCACTAAATTGTCAATAGTTAATTACATGCGAAAATATCCAGAGTCTCAAGTTCTTGCACAAGTTTTCACTCAACCAAATGCAACAAAAGAGGACGTACAATCTGCTGCAAAAAAACTAATTGCTCATTACTATATGACAAAAAATAAAATTTCTCCAAAAGAAGGTGAAAGTGACAATGACCTTATTAACAGAACAAGATATTCTGTATTTTATGGATCAAATATATTCGATAATATATAAACGTTTAAATAAATTTCCACCAACTGTATCTGCAATAAATCAACATGCTTTAAGAGTATATTATCAAATTCAGCGTTGGCTGGGCAATGACTTAGATCCTCTGGAGTGGGGTTAGAAAAAAAAAACACCTTGTTAGTGCCAATCATGTCGACTGAACCACCAGCACCAGATGAACTTTTACAGATGGTAATATTATTTTATATCCTACTTAAGTTGTTGAAATGTTAATTTTACATGTTTTTTAATTGTAATAAATTAATAATTAAATTTTCAGCATAACTGTGGTTGCAACGTTATTTGTAAAAAAACTTGTGGGTGCAGAAAAGCTGGATTAAAATGCTCACAATACTGCAAGAAGTGTAAAGGTACAAACTGTGGCAACGATGGTAAAATCACAGGTCAAACTTTATTGAAAGAGATTTCACGTGATCCAACAGAAATAAGTGATGATAATAATGAAGACAACGAAAATAGTATTCAAGATGTGAGAATCCCAATCTGGCTTGAAAACTTTCGTAAAAAGTACACTTACGAAGAATATTAATTAGTTGAAGAAAAACTTTAGAGGATCAATTGAATTAAAACTATGAAAAGAATTACTAATAAAAAACCACGATGTCAAATAAATTACATTGTTTTTATATAAAATTTTTTATATAAAAAAACCAGATATTGATATTAAATTTTATCTCGGACAGTCTTGTATTAAAATTAAATCATACAGATGGTGTTGATTTATTACGTGAAATCAAAAATATTAAACCATTAAATACAAAACATGAAAAAATACAAAAAAAAAGCTAAAACTCTTGTTTATAAAAATTCAAAGTATTGTTGACGATATTAAATATTTATCTACATTGGTTCATTAATAGCTTAATTAAGCTCAATTCACTCAGGTTTAGATTTTTTCTTATTTTGTTTTATGAAATTAACTTGTCTGTTTTATATTCTTGAGAGGAGTGTATTATGCTTTTGAATTATTGATGTTTTTTGTTTTATATGATTATATATAAAATTGTAGGGTCCAAGTAATTGTCAATAAAAAAATATAAATATTTGAATTAGAAATTAAACAGTGAGCCTGAAACTATTATTAAATTTGATGAATTTCAAAGAAAAAATAATAAATACAATATTAATTTAAAGAAAAAAAAATGTCTACAATAATATGAAAATAAATTATAAAAATATTTGGGAGAATTAGCATAAAACTTTCTATATACAAATGTCATCATAAAAATTATTAACAATTAATGAAAAAATATAAAAATAATGTATTTCAATGAGTAAATTATTTTTAAAATAACTTTATATTTTTCGCCAATTGCGTAATATTTGCTGCTAAACCTGCTAAAGAAAAAAAGGCTTTTTAATATTAAAATATAATTAAACTAAAAATAAGTCATTATTAATGCCAACAAAAACTTAATGAATAATGAAAAGTGCTGTAATTATTTAAGGGAAATTTAAATGAAAAATAAAATGATCACTTAAATATAACAAAAAAAGAAATGAATAAAAAAATGAATTGTACATGATTAGATCATATTAAATAATAAATAAATTCAAAGAAGATATTAGCATAAATTAAAACCATTATTTGATTATCACCACGATTAGAACATCCTTTTGTGAAAAATTTTCGCGATTAGAGCCACCCCTTTCCTCCTACAATTAATAAACACCGCGAATAGACTAAAAAAAAAATTATTTTTCCTCCGAAAATCACGATTACTTTGTTGAAAAATAAAAATAAAAATAAATAAATATATGCATAATATTCTCTACAATCCGTTCTTTAATTCGATCTTAGGGCATTTTACTGATTAGAGCCACCCCTTTCCCCCTATAATTAATTAACACCGCGAATAAGGAATTTCACGGGCTCGATACAAACTTAAAAAAAAATAATTTCAAGAATATCACATTTTAGTCCGAACGAGTGAGAATAAAATGATAATAATAATAATAATAAAAATAAAAATCAATATATATGCCGTCTTTTTTCAACTCACTGTAATAAAGTAGCACATCCAAACTATGAAAACGATCGAAACAAGCCGAAGCGTGCGCGATACTTCCTATGAGTGCGTGAGACCTGACCGTTTTCTTTCCTTGTCATTTCTCCTCTTCCCGCTTTTTACCCCACTATTTTATGACTATCTGAAACTTTGACCGCGATTATCTCCTAAACTAATGAATTTAAAAAAAAAAACATGGAGACCAAAAATTTTCTAAATTTTTTTCCCTACAACTTTTATCCGAATATTTTTTCCCTATTACCCTTTCCCTCCGAGATATCGCGAAAAATAAACGTTTTTATTTTTTTTTAACCCTTTCCCGTGATCTAATGCAATTTTCCCACCCACCACCCTATTTCTAAAATCTTGACGGACCCGCTCAAATTTTTTTTTCAGTTTTCCCCGGACATAACCACTTTCAAAGTTTTTTGAGCAGACTATATTCGTATATCAGTTTTATTTTTATCAAGTGATGATACTACAACAGGAACATCTTCTGATATTTGTGAAATCATACTTGAAAGTGAATCAGCTCAATCAATTGGTAATGGGTTTAATGGAACTTTTGTTGAATTTGAAAATACAAGATCTATTTATGTGCCATCTGTAGATGAAATAAATTCACTTGACATTGTGGTTGCGTTTTATTTACTAAAGAATAATATACAGTAGAAGATTTCCACGCCACCTGAATCGATGTCGAATTAACGTCATTTAGAGCTCGATCGTCGAGCTCGATATTCGATGTCAATTCGAGCACGTTCAGCGTAACTTTTCGACATACGTGCAATGTCGAATAAGGAAGTCGATTTGATTTTCCGAGCTCGAAACCAGAGCTCAATTCGACGTCGTTCGGATATGGGATTTCTACCAGGGGAGTAAAGCTATTTTCCTTATACTTGATCTCAGTGTGTTTACAACATTATTTAAATATATTCTAATCGTAGTACTCGTTCGCTGTTTACTTGATAATTTCCTTGGAAAAAAACATTCGTTTAAGGTACAACCAGGGAAAATTAAAAATAATGACGATTTCACGAATTTTATAGAGTAGATAATTGAAATAACGATACACCTTTTTCTTTAATCAGATTTTTTGTTATAAGATGTTTTTTTGATTAATTAACTGTTAAAGATGGTCCTTTTTTTAGAGGTTAAACATAGGCTCTTATGGAAAACGATGTTCGGTTTTACATAATACCCCATCGAAATACTTGAAAAAATAATGCCATATTTACCAAAAACTAAAGGATAAAACTAGAAAAAAAGACGAAAAAACTTCACCTAAATTTAATATCGGCTATAATACTCAATTTTAATTAATAGAGGATAATAAATTTTTGTCTTTGCTAAACACATGAGTGGGAGTGAGAAACAGTATTCCTTTTCTAATCTCTCGTTCTTGTCGCACTCATGAATCTATAGTGTTTTCAGCAAACATCCGCCAGATGTCTCGAATTTTGCCCTGGTTGTACCTTAAGATGTTTTTTATCACTAAAGAAATTTATTTTGAATAGTTGAATTAATTACTTTAAAAAAAATGAAAATCAACTCAATTTTCGGTCTTGTTGTGTGATTTGCCTGTAACATTATTTGAAAATTTTTATTTGTAGTACTTGTTAGCTGTTTACTTGATAGTTTTCTCCGCAAAAGGACGCTCATTTTACATGTTTTCTTTCATTTAAAAAAATTGATTTACATAGCTATATTAATTAGGTAGATAAAAAAAATTAACTAGAATTTCGGTGTTGGCACGCAGTTTGTGCAGCATATTTTTTCTTTCTTCCTTCACTCGATCCCTTCGTATGCCTTCAGCCGTGTTGTTCAATGGAGGGGGATGGGATAATACGTCGTGCCTTACCGGTTTGCCGTTTATACTTATTTAAGTGGTGAATCTAGCCATTTAGTCCACCACTGATATCGATTTTGGGTTCGGTTATTATTTTAATTAGAATCTCCATGAGGTAAAGTTCAATGACGTACTGATAAAACATAGAAAAATTTGACAACCATGACAATGAGTATGAATGTGCAAATTGGTGGCGACTAACGGGTAATTCTCGCCCGCTTACCCGATAAATAGTATGTGTTACGTGGGCGCCATGTGAGTAATTCTTTCTGGCACTCGGCATCATCTGTGCTGTGCTGAGTGCGAAAGAAAATCACTCACATGGTACTCGCGTAACACAATATACTATAGTAAATTCAAATGACATATTGTTAAAGTTTTAATATAAAAAGTTAAACCTGAAGTGAGAAGAAGCCTCTAAATAGGTAGAATAGGTAAAATAAGGAATTATGTTTTGACTACTAAACGAAAAAATCCGAACATTGATCGAAAGAAATATCAAAGAACTCAAAACTGAAGATATTAAGAAGACAACAAAGCTTGAAAAAACAGTAGGAAATGATAACTGTATCAGAGATAATGACGATATTTATCTATTTATTCATATTTCGATTTATTTTATTAGCCCAGCGGCTGTGAAGCCAGGTAGGGATACAGGGTAAAATGACATGTAGAGAATACGTCGATACAATTATTTTAGATTTAGGAGAATACATAATAATAATATTAATAGAATTTCATCTACAAAAAATATGAGATTAATTATAATTTTTCTTATACAGGGTGAGTCAGCCCAGGTAGCATGACTTTTCGTCGGTAATGATGACTGTTTTGTTACCTATTTGAAACTTGGCAACACTGTTACTTTCATAGTTACTAGATATAATAATAATAATAATAATAATAATTCAATTTATGATAATAAAATTTAATTAAATACAAATCTCGCAAAATGTCCTGGAAAAAGGTTCCGGTTAGGTCCCGCAAAAAGTCCCGGTGAAAGTCCTGCAAAATAACCCGCAAAATTTTATTGTTTATTTAAACAATGAATTTAATATTAATTCAAACAATAAATTCAACAATTATTTTGTAATGTCCTGCGGTAGGCGCACTAATTTTTTTATTTTTATTTTTAAATCTTTTAATCTTATTATATATTCAGGGTATATTTCGATACCCCGAGCTCCATCTTACGTAATACAGAAGTAATATATTTTGGGGAACCAAAGACTTGGCCCCCTCAATAATTTTCTTGAGCCGGCACTAATGCCAAGCGGCAATACCGCCAATTTTATTAATCGATTTAAAAGATAAATTAGTGCAATGAGTGATATCAACAGAATCGTAAAAATACAAGGATTCTCTTGATACCACTCATGTTATAAAATTTTAATTAGAAATATTTTTAATTGA
>MKYW01000447.1:5984-22405 GCA_015776835.1 Aphidius ervi
ATATATATTCAACATTGACAGGCTAAAATCATGGTACAACAAAATGAATAAAAACAGAGAGTTTAAAAAGTTAGAAGAAAGTGATTCCGGACATGAAGATGACCCATTAGAAGGAACAAGCAAAATGAATGAAAATTAAATAAATTTTAGTTGTAACAATAATCATTGTAACGATGGAAAATGAAATAAAATTGTAGTCACGAATTTCGATATATATTAAAAAAGAAGTTAAAATTCCTCCCACAGGGAAGGCACAGTTGCTTCAGCAACTGTATATTCATTTTTTAATGTATCATGAACATTAACAGTATAAATAATAAAAATGTATCATCAACTCTAAAAAATGTTGCAAGACCTTTTGCAATGAGACGTCGTGTTGGTGGTCCTGGCGAATTTTGCTTACATCTTGTTAATTGTTCAACCAATTTTTCTTGACATTAACCTTTAATATAAATACTAGACGTTTTGCTTTTGGTATTTGATTCAATGCATCCTCAAATAACAAATATATTTGTTATTATGTATTCCTGTTATTTGTTTTTATATACATTGTGATTATTTGTTATTGTTTGTGATTATGAAAGGTGGCTAGCTGAGTACAGTCACGACGCTCAAATGCCGTGCAAGTAGCAAAAATTAATTGAGCAGATACCACTGCGCACTCTTAATAAAAATATTACAATTATAATTGAACATAATTAATTACAATTATTTATAAAATATTTCACGTTCACGAGTACTACGTTTTTCACCAGAACTACGTAATATACGTTTAATTTTACAATAACGTGGTTTTGTTGTAATATAATATATTAGATTACTATTTGTAGCTTGGTGGGGCATCCATATATTTTGAATTTAATTGATTTTTTTTACCAGCAAATACCATCATTCGACGTAATATCATTAATGGTATAACTTTGATTATTAGTTTAATATCATTTATAACGTAATCACTAATACGTGATGATAATATTTAACTATCATTTGATGATGACATATTTGTACATAAACAATAATTTTTAATAATAAATCAGTATGTTTAAATGTTGTTACTTCTAAATTTTTAACATATAATGTACCATTTTGTTAATTTCTATATAACATGTTCTTGTCTAGCGTTTGATATTTTTTTTATTTATTTTATTTTATATTACTAGGGTGCGGTCACCGCTGCACCCGCATAGGCAATTAGACCTCTAGTCCATTTTGCCGTCTCCTCATTTCCCTTAAGCTACCATTACACCTGATCTTAAGGCAAACGCCGCGATCGCGCTCATTGATAGCTTCATAATTTCTTCGGTTTCGCACTAATGCTCCCCAAAGCATCGAAATTTAAGCTCGACCAGTCCAATGCAATAGCATAGCACGTGGCTCGCTGTTTCTTCCACCCCTTTGTCACACTTGCGACAAGTGTCATCCCGTACTAGTCCTATCCTTTTTAGATGTGCCCTGAGTCTACAGTGTCCCGTTAACAGTCCTACTACTAGCCTCAGCTGATACCTAGTCATATTTAGTAGCTGCCTAGCTACCTTCCAATCAGGTTCACCTAGAAAACCATGAGTTTGCTTCACCTTGGGCTCCTTTCTCCATAGTTTCCTATGTACCCCGTGTTGATACACGCGAATTTCTGTCTTAACGAAGCAATCCGCAATGCCTACGACTGGTCCCGGCCCATAGAGTCTCATTGCTGAACCTCCACGAGCCAATTCATCAGCCGTCTTATTACCTTGAATTCCCGAATGTCCCGGTACCCATATAAAGTTGACCTTGTTTCGCGATGCCAGTAGATCCAATTTCTCCCGACATTCCTTCACCAAGGCCGATTTGTCTGCAGGTGCGTCAATCGCCAACAGCGCTGCTTGACCATCAGAACAGATACAGATCTTCTTGTTCCTATAGCCACGTTCTAAGTTTATCTCATAACAATCCCGGGCGAAGCCGGGTATTTCCGCTAGTTCTAGAATAAATCAGTTATGCACGTACTTTAACAATTTACCACAAGATGCTGTATGCATACTCCCAACGAATAAGCAATGCAGTATACTAAATGACGCGATGCTCCAAAGAATTGAATCGGAAGAAATTATCATCACTGCAAAAGATTCTTTCAAGGGTTCAAAATCTCTTCAAAAACAGGTTGAAAAACTTATTGATAAGTATGAAGATGATGCTTCTCGTACTGCAGGCCTATCAAAAGAAATAAAAGTAAAAGTAGGAGCAAGAATTATGATTCGACGAAATATTGACTTTGCTCTTCGACTTGTGAATGGCTCGATTGGTGTTATTAGGTCAATTAATATGATGAAAGATAGCAGTGGAGAAGTTGATACTTTAAGCGTTAGTTTCTATGATAATCATACAGTTGAAATCGAAAGATGCCTTGTTAAAATACAGTTCATGGAAGAAGCTTGTGTTATGCGTTCACAATTCCCAATAGCCCTTAGCTACGCTATGACAATTCATAAATGTCAGGGAATGAGTGTATCAAATGCTGTTGTTGATGCAGGCAATCAAATATTTTCTTCTGGACAAACTTATGTTGCACTTTCAAGAGTAACTTATTTGAAAGGCCTTCATTTGATAAATTTTGATCCTCATAACGTTGTTGCTGATGTCAGAGCAATAAATGAATATAATCGTCTTCGTAAGGAATTTCGTTCTGACTTACCAACTATTCATATCCAAAAAAAACGTTGGCCAAAAGTTTTTGATTTTATTTGGGCAGTTCCAGAATATAATATTACAGATCGAATCCTCATGGACAAAGAGGATAAAATTACGAAAAAACCAATTGGTATTCGTGGATTCTATAATGAAGATGGAACTTCTAGTTACGCAAATTCTGTATTGCAATGTATATTTCATTGTTCTTGGTTAACAGACGCATTACACCAAGTAAAATCATTAACACAAACAGCTTTAATCGACTTATACATTGATTATTTGGATAATAACCAGAAAATACTTGATACATTACCGATACAAAAAATGATTGAGAATAAATTCTGTCTATCAACAGAGCAAGATGTTGCGAAATTTATAAGAGGTCTAAGTATAGAAGAAACATATTTAAACAAATTGATTCAGAATGAAATTGAAATCACTGATCTATGCAGTGTTTGTAAATACACGGTTTCTTCGACTCGAAAAGAACTGGTATTAGAATTACCATCAGTTGAAATTGAAAAAATTCAAACCTTACAAGAATTTCTTGACAGTTCTTATAATCATTGGCATAAAACTCAAAAGTCATGTCAAAATTGTAGTTTTGCTGACAATTATATTCATCGCAAAATCACGATTAACCTCACTAATAAAGTACTGATAATAAAAATGAATAAATTAGGTAAACAATTTGACGATAAAAACAAAGGATTGATAAAGTCTGTACCGACATCAAGTATTTTGCTCAATGGTAATCGATATAAAGTATCAAGTGCGATTTTTAATTTGGATGAAATGAAAAGTCATTTCGTTTCTTTCGTCAGAGGTGAGAAAGCTGACTGGTTTAGTATAAATGACAATAATATAATAAAAAAAAGATGGCCCAGCAATAGTAAGAACGTATCAGTATTTTTTTTAGAATCAGAAGAATCACGTAAGTAAAAAAACAAAAATTAATAGAATTTTTTTTTATATCTTTGCTTACAATTGAAGTTTATCACATGATGTCATGTCAAATTTAGTGTCACATAATATTCCATGTCTCAAAGTAATCCTGCCGAAAATATAATGCAGTGTCGCTACAGCAACCATTTTATAAACATCAGTTTGATTGTTTATTGGTTATAAGTATAAATTATTTTTGTGCAATACTGGTTGTATTGAATTCAATAATAAAATTTTCTGTTTTTCAGTTTTTGTTTTTTCAGCAATCATTTCTCATTTTTCAGTTGTTATTTTTTCAGAAATTTTTAGGATTGTACTGTATATTGGCTTGTTGAATAAATAAAAAAATTTAATTTAATAAAATTACTTTGTTTAGTGTTATTTATTTGTGTTTTTTTAGTTTCATCCGAAATTATTAATAGAATATAATTATAATTTTAATTTCGAGTATCTAAACAAAAGTAGTGAAATAAACACAAAACAAAAATCTCAAATTTTTATATACAAAAAGACTCATTTTTTCCCTTTATTTTAGAATCGTAGATCATCACAATTCAGACTTTTTTATTCAAAGTTTTGAAAAACAAAAGCAGTGAAATAAAGGTGTAGAAATTTATTTGAATAAAGTTAACTATTGTTGATTGACTGCAAGCTTCTTAATTTGCTAGAGTCTGGATAAAAAAATGAGGCGGTTTTTTGACAATTACTAATTCCAATTTTCCAAACGAAGATGGTCCACGTAAATTTTCTCTTGCTACGTGATACGATACCGTTGTCAAGATACGAGTAAAATAGTCGAGAGATAGATAATTTAGTTTTTATCTTTTATTTTAAATTTTGCATATTTTGTGTTCTGTATTTAATCGATTGTATAGTTAGAAATTGTTATTCAAATGAATTTAAAATTAAATTTGAAAATAGAATTGAATCTTCTATAGATTTATTCAAAAAATATAATAAATAAAATGTCGAGATCAAGAAAATCGAGCACCTCTCCGAGAAATAGTAATTAAAAAAATAATAATAATTCAAATTAAAAGTGGAACCATTAAAATTCCACTTCTCACAAATTTAAAAATTTTTTGTTAACCCGAAGGCGGAGCCGAGCTGCGACGAGAGAAAAATTTTTCGTAGAGAAAGCTCCTTCTAGCCATGTCTCGTCTCGTTGCATCATATCCATGTTATTTTAGGGAGAGAACATACTTTCTGTAGGCTTATAAATTATTGCAGTTTACCATTATTATTCGTACCTAAAGTGATTGCTAAAGTGATCGCTCGATTTTAACTTTATTTGAGCTTACGGGCCAACAAAAGTAGTCCTGTAGAGCCTATATGTTTTCTAATAGAACAGCCAAAACAGGTCAAAAACAACAGAAAAATCAATAAAAGAAACTTATAGAGTCATAAACGCAATCACTCCAAAAGAAGTTTCACTTCCCCCGCGCGTACTCGCAACACGCTAATTTTTTTATATCTAATGGATTAAAAGAAAGTTAATAAATATCATTAAATGAACAATTTTTTTTTTTTTTAGAATCAAATTTCTCATCTTTACTCATCATGAATGTTTACTCTTGCAGAAGTAAACAGTTTATTAGCGATGATTAATGAGAGTGTTCGTAATGATTTTGCTTGTGTAAGATGTGAAAAAGAAGAATTGACCATGTCATCTGAAAATCACATTACATGTTCTTCTTGTCAGTTGATGATTCCTAATATTGATATAAACTGACTTCGAAATGGAGTTCTACATTTAGAATGAGATCATTCAAGGGAATGTAGTTTTAATCTTTCATTTGCTTATTCATTAGCTTATTCTGTAGATCACCGCATTCTCAAATCTTTGAATTATGTTTGTCCACACTGTCTTACTTGTGTATCTCTTATCCATCAAAATACAATAAATATAATAAATAGAAAATAAATCCAATATAATAAATAGTATTTTATATCAGTAACAGTTATCTTTTTTTTTATTCTCTACTTATATTGTTACATCGAAAATATGTCTTGAATTTATTCTAATTATGCGCCGTCAAACCGATATTTCCGTAGAACTATAATTAAATAATTAACCCAATCCGGAATTTTGTGGTATTTTTTATTGTGGTATTTATTTTTATTTAAAACTGTTTATCAATTGTTCCAGATAATGACACCAAGAAAAAGAAAAAATGAAAGTCCTACTGCTTTAAATAAAAAAATTTGCACTGAAGGTGAGTATTTATTTATCATAATTATATATTCCAAATTCGTATATTTTAAGGGCCAACAAAAGATATTGTGGAGGTTGTGTCCTCTTCTGCCTGTTTTACCAACAAAGTTGATTTTTACGCCCTCTTTTATAAGTAGAAATGAAAAGTTTGAAATTAAAAAAAAAAAAAAGAAGTTCCGTACTTATATAAAACAAATGACCGTATTGTTATAAAATAAAAAAATGTACAGGGGTACGTTCTTCTCCGCCAACTTGATATACCAAACCAGATGGAGGTTTGGGAACGTACCCCAGTCCGTCGGCAAAAGTACAGATATACAATTTCTTTGCGTACAGCGGTATACAGTTTTAAAAGTATCGAAACTGTACCTGTTGGGGGCAATTATTTAAAAGCATAAAAATATTCGTGCATTTTTGGATAGAAAATCTAAAACATTATTTAAAATAATAAATAGGGTCAAAAAAAAAATAAACTACACAATCATGAAAAAAAAGGTAAGTAAAAATAAATAAATTACTCAGTATGAATCATGCAAAAGACATTATGTAATTGTATATCAATTTTTGGAGAATAGTTTTAACACCATTTTTTCTATAAAAAAAAACACAAACCCTGGATAATAATATACATGCAATTAATGTCAGTGTAATATATAAATTTAAATACCTTATTTTTTTATGCAAACTTTTATTTTGAAAAGAACCAAAAATTTCATGAGAAAAAAAAAAGGAAAGTATGAAAGAGTTATACACTATAAGTATTGACTTCAAATAATTACTTACCAATTATTATATCTTCGAGTAATTAATAACTTGCCTGAAAACAATTTATAATAATTTAAAGTATTTAAAATAAATAAAAAATTTTAAATAAAAATACCAACTCTTTGAATTTATTTTTGAAATAATACCTTACTAATTGGTAATAAACAATTGACGTTAAATTTGTAAATTTGTATTTATCCAAACACTACATGCCAATTGTTTCTCATGTTCAACTGTATTTTTTGTTCCTTAATTGACTGCCTTGGATACACCACCAAGTGTATTTCGTTTTTCAAATTCATCATATGGCAAACAATTTTTTTGTTGTGGTTTTTGTTTATCATTACACTTTTTAATCATTTTATCAGATTTTTTTCTAATGAAAAGGAAAAATACCTGTATAAGAAAAAAAAAAAGATAAAATAAATCATATGAATATTTTTAGCATACTATTAAATTTGAGTAATTACCTGTATGCATTTTATTCTCTTTCTTACAAATTTTTTAATTAGTGTTCTACTAAATTTACGTGTTGTTGATGTTGTTGTTGTTGTTGTTGTTGTTGTTGTTGTTGTTGTTGTTGTTCTTGTTGTTGTTGCTCTAGCTTCATCAGCACAATTTATTCCCAAGTCTTTAAATTTTTAATTGAAATATTTGGATAATCTTATGCCAGCTCTGTGAACATAAAAAATTTTTAGAAAAACATTATTAATATATATTATATTATCATTTAATTATGACAATTCAAAAGCCATGATTATAAATTATTTAAACAATTACATGCAAGACAGATTAGCATTTTTTTTCTTCCTTTTCCACCAACTCATGCATTTTTGATTTATTTTTATTATTCTCCAAATATTGAGAATTTTTTTGAATTGGTTTATTATTATTACAATTATTACCACTTGGCCTGATATATCGTTGTATGTTAGTTTTTTAAAAAAAATAACAACACATTTTTAACGATTGAAAATTAATATCTAGCATCTAAAATTTTTGACTCAATATTTAGAAAATACTCACTTGTAAACAGGACTGTGTTTCTTATCATATGCATGACAGTTTTTTGTGAATTGTTTTCATAACTTCCATTAGCAAGTTTTTTTTTAATTGAACCGTAATCCATAAGTTTTTTAATAAAATCATAATAAACTGTTACTTCATCAATTGTAACTGGTGATAAAGATTTGATGATAAAAAATTTGATCATTTGAAAATGATAATATAATACAATGCAAAAATATAAAATGCATTTTTTTTTAATCAATTTTTTTTTTTTTACTTCAATTTAATAACACCTGCATAATAAAAAAAAAAGTCAAATAAATCACATGAATATTTTGAGGATAATATTAAATTTGAAAAATTACCTTTGTGCATATTATTGTTGATGACAAAAAAATTTATTTTAATAATACAACATCCTTATATAAAAAGGAGAATGAAGCCTCTCTTCGAGCGATTTGATTGGCTCTTATTTAACATTGTTTATATTCATTTATTTTTGTTTAATTTATTTTTTTTTTATTTTGTTTATCCGTTGTTATGAATATTTATTTTTTCGTTGTTATGTTTACCCGTTGTTATTTACATTTATTTATTTATTTATTCTGTTTACCCGTTGCGAAGTCAATTTATTATTTAATTCGTGGAAATCATAATTGTGAATCAGTTCGTGATTCATCAATACTGAAAGCGTTTTAAAATATATATATATATAAATAAAATAATAAAATATAATATATAAATAAAAAAAAAAATATTGTTCACCGATAAAATTATGGAGTACGTGTTTACTTCAGATGACGAAATTAATTGTCTGCAGTCAGAAGAAAAATCAATGTAAGTGGTTAAAAATTTATTATTAATTTCATAAATTTCCAACTTTTTTTTAAATTGAGAAAATTGAATTATCTGGGTGACTTGAGCTGTGGGAATTAGTGGTTAGTGAGATGATGATTCCCGATCAGCAAAGAAACGTCATGAAATTAATCTTTAATACGTTTTTTCCGAAACGTTTCTTAGAAAGGTATTTGAAATGTTTATAAAACGTATCAGAGGTTTTTAATTTACTGAAACTAGAAAAAAACGTTTCTATAGTCTTTTTCAGAAATCGATCTGAAATGTTTTAAAAATAACGTTATAAATACATATCAAGTGAATAGATTTAGAAATGTTTCTGTATAAACGTTTCGAAAATGCTTTATAAACGTTTTTAATCTATCAATCTTATTACAAATGTAAACTAGTACCTCAAATGCGTGTCTAATATGTTCCTAAAAAAGTCTTCCTCAAACGTTACGAGTTTAACATTTTATATATGTTTTCATAAAACGATTGAAAAATCATTCTGTGCATCGTAATAACAAATTACATTTTAGACGTTAGAAAAAAATTTCAGGATTACTTGTTGTATTGCCTTTTTTTGAAAGTAATAAAGAAGCTATTAAACAGAGATTGTTAAGACGTTTTTGAAATGTAAAAAATTTATGTATTGAATACATTGGAGCCAAATGGTATTTAATATGTTACATAAAATATGTATGAGAAACGTTATGTACGTAACAATCCAAAACGTTTTTATAAATTTATAAAAAAATATATTTAACGTGCTTACTGAATAGGCTTCTAAAACGTTGAAATATATATGTGTTAGAAACAATGCAGGCAAACACACTGAAAACGAATTTTAATTACTTGAAAAATTCAAAAAGCAAAAAATTTATGATAGGCTGGTGGTTTATTTTTTTATTCAAATTATTTAATGTTTAGTGATTTTCGCAATTGAACCGCTTTTTTTCCGGTACAATTACTCAAACTCGGAGAAAAAAAAATTATTACTCAAAAAATTCAAAAAGCAATAACTCTTTCAATAATTGTTTGAAAAAAAAATTTATGATAAGCTGAAGATTTATTTTCTTATTCAAATCATTTAATGTTTAGTCATTTTCACGATTGAACCTCTCTTTTTTCCGTACATTTACTCAAACTCGGAGAACAAAAAAAACCGTATTATATTAAATATACTGACCGTTAAATAAAATTATGAAATAAAAACAAAAAAGTTATTTTTCTATCATTTTATTTACTCATTCATTTATCATTTAATTGTTTATAACAATAAATTATCTTATCTATAGCCATGATTTTTTTTCAACTCTCAACTGAACTAAAAGGTCTTCTATAGAAAGACCTCGAAGCCTAAAGTCTTCAGCTTAAAGATCAGGGTTTTTCATCTCAGGTAGTTTAAGTAATTGACATAATTAAAAAAAGATAAAAATGTGTGTGTCAACGTCAGAAAAAATAGACAAAACAGTCGACAAATTGCTCATTCAGCTTCTTCTAGTGGCCACACAATTCAACACATGAAACGTGATTAGAATGTTTCAAAAATGCCTATGCATTAATATTTCAGATACGTTTTGAAATAACGTTTATGATACGCATTACAATGCATTATTGTATACCATTGATGTTTACTTGAACATATATAATTTATGGAACGTTTTATTCACAATAAAATCCAATAGATTTTCTGAAAATCGTTATGTATTTTTATTTTTATATTTTGACAAATAATAAGTAGAATTAAAAAAATATTTGGTCGTAGGTAAGACATCACACTCATAACAACTTTTTTCAAATAACATTTGCAACCGACCGTGGCTCAGGGGATACTGCGCTGGACTGCAGATGATGGGTCAACGTCCGTGCACAGGTTCGAGTCCTCACATAAACATCAATTTTCAACTAAAAATTCACCATTTTTCTAATCAACGTAAATTACAGTTTAAAAAAGAGAATTGGAATTAATATTTTTTTTTTCCGTAATTTTTTTTTTAAATTATTTAAAAACTCAAATGACTTTTATTACGTTTTACAAATACCATCATTTAATGCATTTAGAAAATATCTTGAAAACATTTTTATGATACGTTTTATTAACATTTTATTTATAGTTTTAGAAACAGATCGGAATATATTTTAGATACACTTTCAATACACACTGTAAAAACGTACCTAGAAGATATCTGAAACGTTGCGAAACGTTTCACAGATACGTATCAAAAACGTTTTAAACATGGTGTATAGTCCATTTTAAACGTTTTGGCAAGCAATTAACATACGTTTCAGATACATATCTTAAATTCTTGGATACGTATTAAAAGCGTTTTTAAAGTCAATTTTTGCTGATCGGGTTAAAGCTATAAAAAAGTAAAAAAAAAAGAATTCAATGAATGAAAATATAATTAAATATTGAATAAATTTTATATAAACTTTAAATTTAAAAATAGTGTATTTTTGTATGTATTTTATTCATTTAAAATTTTTTTTTTTTTTTCGATAATCTAATTATTGATTTTTATTTTATCAGTGACATAAATATGTCAGTATATAATCAAAACTCTTTCACCAGATATCGTAGTCTAAATTTTTAATGTCGTAATTAATTAAATAATGCCAAATATATATATTTTTTTCTAATTATTAATTACATAATAATAATTTATTTATTTATTTTTTTTTTCAATTTTAAAAAACCATTTATTAAAAGTCTTATTTTTTTCACTGACATCACAGGTTATGTAGATTCCATTGATGGCGTGAAACAAGTCCGTACATCCCATGGCCATATTCTAAAGTTCACGTTAAATGAAAGTGGAACGATTAGAATGAAGGTCTTGATTTTGGGAACAGGTCCAGCCCATCAATGGGAAAAACAAATAAAAATGTGGTCAGTTTTGGAAATACGTGGTGGTACTGTTAAATTAGGCAATGTCCGTTTTCGTGATCCAGCTGTTCATGACATGGAATACTATGTTCAGTCGTCAAGTGACATTACAATCTTGGGGCAATACAATCCTGCTAGCAGAGTACCTAGGACCATTATAAAAAAAACAATTGATTTAGCGGATGTCATGTTTGAAAAAGGACCTGTTGGTTAGTTTTGAACATACAAAACATTCATCCAAAACTCCATCTAATTAATTCGTATAATTTTTGTTTCAGAAATCGATTGTTACATTCGAACCCAGCCACGTACAGTTCAGATGTATCGTACTTCGTGTGGTCAATTCCAGGTGACAGACGGTTATTACCGACTGACAATAAATATTGTGGATTATACCCCAAATGAAAGATTGGTCATGGGCACACCAATCACCATTGCTGGTGAATTCTCACATGATTCATCATTTTTTTCGATTTTCAACATGGACGATATATCAATTAGAGAAGGAGGTGCCATAATGTCCGCAGACGATTTGCGTGCCGGGTTTCATCCAGTTTGCTCAACCTGTTATGCAAACTGTACAACCTGTTCAACTTGCACAACCTGTTCAGCATGTTCAACCTGTTTACATTGCTCAACCTATTCAACCTGCACAACCTATTCAACCTGCTCAACCTTTTCAACCTGCTCAACCTATTCAACCTGTTCAACCTATTCAAACTGCTCAACCTATTCAACCTGTACAACCTGCTCAAACTATTCAACCTGTTCAACCTGTACAACCTGCTCAAACTATTCAACCTGTTGTGGAAACTGTACAACCTGTCCAGCATTATGTTCAACCTATACAACCTGCTGAACCTATACAACCTATACAACCTGCTCAAACTATTCAACCTGTTGAACCTAAACAATTTGTACAAGCTGTTCTCAAACCTGCTAATCCCCCTGCGGTCCAGCTGGCTGATCTGCCAATGGTTTAGCCAACGATTGGGAAAAAAAGAAAAAGAAATTCGACTGGCATTATGATTTAGTTTCAATGTTGATTGATTTATTGAATAAAAATATAATTATTTCAAATCATGTGTTTTTATTTTTATTTATATTTATTTAATTAAGACCGGTGGCTCCATCTTCCTCAGATAATATCTGGGGCGCGTTCCCAAATCTCCGTTCGGTTCGTTATATCAAGATGGCGTCGATTCTATCCGGCAATTCTAGGAATTAGTTTTAAACCGCCATTTCGAAATAGAGAACTTGAAGGTCGTTCTTGAACGTAGCCTATATTGAAAAAAATATTATTTTTAAATAAAAGAATAAAAGTAAATAAATGAATTTGTTCTTTATGTCATAATTAAATGTCATTAAAAGATTGAATTGAAATTTTTTTTTTCTTCATTATACAAGGTGCCATCATAAATAATAAATAATAAAAAATAATCGACAAAAACTCAAGGATCTAATTAATATTCATTGTATGTACATTTATTTTTTTTTAATTTAATTTTTATGATTGATTTAAATATTTAAAATTGATGAATCTCACCCTTCATGTAAAAATCACATGAAATTAAAATACGTTGAAGGGGTGCGTTTTGGGGCTACCCATTGCGTTCGAATTTAAAAATGGCAACGAAAAAAATGAAATGGCTATTGTTCATTTTCATCATTGTTTGTAAAAAAATCAAGTATACCACAACAAAATATAGAAAGATTTCCAAACGCCGTCGTTTTGAAGTTCGTACGGAATGAGTAAACACAGAATCAGTGATGAGTAATTCGACGATTTTCTGGGTATCATACAATCATACGTATGATACTACACAAAGTGTATGATAGTTGAAGGTGCCCTCTTCTTTTATAAAATGAAGTAAATGATTTATTAAACTCACTCACACAACGACACGCATCTGGACAGAGCTGTCAAATAGTTTTTTTTATTATACAATGATAAATAATAAATAAATTCATCAACCTTTATAGAAAATTCTATTAGAATTAAAACATCATACTACTTGACTAATGAATTCGCCTGGAATATATTGAAGTATGCCAATATGACGAATAGGTTTTCAAGATTGATATACGTTTCTCATAGAAAACGACAGGGAAAATATATTCGTGATATTGAGTGATGTTAAATTATATGTGTGATTATAATCTCGTAATTACTGTAATTAGTATTTTTTTTTGCCAGCTAATTTTTTTGCAACTATCAATGTCATGATGTTCCTTAGAACCCGTCAAAACCCTCTTTCCTCATATATGATGGGTTCCCATGTGATGGTTTAATATCTTATTTTTTTATTATAATTTTGAAGATTATTCAACTAAAATATACACAATTCGTCAGATGTAACCAAAAAATATTAATTCGTGATATTACATATTATGTTGACATATTGCTTTTATGTGCCAATTAAGTACAATGGCGGATACGTAAAATGGCGTCAGTAAAATAGTTTAAAAAATAAAATGTAGAGGCGCTTTTAATGTATGATACATGGAGTATGATAATGGAGATGTATGATACTGCTGTAATATTAATATTTAATAGTTTAAAAAATAAAATGTAGAGGCACTTTTAATGTATGATACATGGCGTATGATAATGGAGATGTATGATACTGCTGTATGATACACGGAGATCATACCTACTCAACACTGCACGGAACGCACATTTCAAAGTATTTTTATGTGGGTTCATTCTCCTCAAGGGTACCTATATTTTTTTAACGATTTTTTTGGATGGTCGTACAAAAAGACAATAATTTAAGTTCGTCAAAATAATTATGAAAAATTACAGGTTTTGCGCACCTTCACTTCTTAAAAAATGCCAGCGTATTATAAAAGACGTTCTATTGAAGAAGAAGAAGAATTCAGAAATTTAAAACGACTTAAACGAGCTAGACAGCAAATAAATCGACGATCATATAATAAATTCATGGTACAACCACTAGATGTACAAGAAAATTATATAGGAGAAATGAATGTTATTTGCAAACATTGCAAAGCTAAGCATTTTATATCTGAAGAAGTGAACAATAAAAAGAATTCATTTAATGATTGTTGTAATCATGGTGAAGTTGAACTTGAATTATTGCCTGATCCACCTCAACTTATAAAAGATTTATTTAATAGTAGTCACGAATATGCGGGGATTTTTCATGAACGAATAAGATTGTATAATAACGCGTTTGCACTGGCTTCTTTCAACTCCAATTTGGTAAAATTTCGTTCAAATAATCGTCCTGGCCCATATTGCTTCAAAATACAAGGTCAAATTTATTACCAAATAAATACTTCTTTGTATCCAAATGAAGAAGAAACTCCTTCATTCGGTCAACTCTTCGTAATTGACCAGAATGAAGCTGCTGACATTCGATCATGCGTGAATGGAGTTTCAAGTTTAAATAGAGAAATTATAGATGGAATTGGCAACATTCTTCGTGATATAAATGTATTTGCTAAATCATACAGAATGATGCATGAAGAGTTGCAACAAACAATGTTGAATAATAATGAAAAAATAGAACCAGAAATGAAATTAATATTTTCTTTAAAGCCTGGAATGGATACTCGACGATACAATGAGCAGAGAATTAATGAAGTTGCTGCAATTTTTACGACGACTGCTGATGGAGATATTCCTGAATCGTATGTAACAATACATAATAAAAACACTAAAAAACTAGAATATGTTAGCTCAATGGATCCAAATATTGAACCAATGATTTATCCATTGTATTATCCATACGGTACAAGAGGATGGCGCAAAGATATTCCATGTGTTAATAAATCAAAACATGTTTCAAGAGCTGCTTATACTAAGTATAGAATGGCAACTCGGGATGAGAATATATTCTTGATGGGTGGAAGACTATTTCAGCAATGGGTGGTTGATAGTTATGTCAAAATTGAAAAAGATAGAATGAATTTTTGTCGATTAAATCAAAAAAAAATTCGTGCAGACAGTTATCAAGGGCTTATTGATCATTTGCAACAAAAAGCAAACGAAAATGATGGACGTTTTGGAAAGATGGTAATTCTTCCATCAACTTTCACGGGCTCTCCACGGAATATGCTTCAACATTACCAAGATGCAATGTCGATAGTGAGACGTTTTGGTAAACCAGATTTATTTATAACAATGACATGTAATCCAAATTGGCGAGAAATCAAAGAAAATTTATTATCCGGTCAGACTGCTTCAGACAGACCAGATATAGTTTCACGTGTTTTTGATATAAAAAAAGATGAGCTGATGAAAAAAATTTAAAAAGAAAAACTTTTTGGTGAAGTTCAAGCGTATGTATATGTTGTTGAATATCAAAAAAGAGGATTACCACATGTTCATATTTTAATAACATTGAAACAAAATAGTAAAATCAGCACTCCAAATATCGTCGATAAATATATTACAGCAGAAATTCCAGATAGAGATTCAAACGTAAGACTTCATACTATTGTCATTGAAAATATGATTCATGCGTGTGGAGATTGGTGCAGAAATGATCAAAGTAAATGTTCAAAGAATTTCCGAAATTGTTTCAAAAAGAAACATTAATGGATGAAAATGGATATCCAACGTATCGTCGTAGAAATACTGGTACTTATCTAGGTCCAAATGGAAAAGCCATTGATAACCAGTACGTTGTTCCTTATAATTCTGTATTATTATTGTTATTTGATTGTCATATAAATATAGAAGTAGTGTCGAGTATCAAGGCAATAAAATATCTATACAAATACATAGATAAAGGACATGATGCCGCTTCAATCGTTTCAACTGATTCTAATAAAAGTATTGAACATGATGAAATTAAAAATCATATAGAGACACGATATGTAGGTCCTGTTGAAGCATGTGATCGGATTTTTGGGAGACCATTGCAACAAAAAAGTCATTCTATAATAAGATTACCAGTGCATTTATCGAATCAGCAGAATGTTACTTTGACTGATGAAGCTGGTGAGGAGTCTATACGTGCAGCAATGGAACAACATACAATGCTTTGTAGAATGCTAAATTTATCTTTTATATTATTTGAATAAATTTAGTCTTTTACTTTTAAATTATTTGAACAATTAGAC
>MKYW01000448.1:4965-19938 GCA_015776835.1 Aphidius ervi
CATTAGACTTCAGTGATGATCAATGATGACCAATGACGACAAATGACGACTCTCCTCCGCCGTCCTTCAATTCGGCAATTCTAAAAATCGTTTACTCCCGCACTTCACTCGCTGATTATATATCAATGCCAGATATTGTTTGGTGTCACTTTCACATACTCACAATTTTCTTGGCAAAAAGACATCGTTTTATGTATACTCTTTTTTTTTTATTTTTATTTTTTTTTATTTTTTGTTTGAATAATAATATAACTTATCTGCGAGCAACTTTTAATATATTTATCGATATATAATCGATACATATCGATTATATATCAATGCCAGACATTTGTTTGGTGTCACATTCACATACTCACAATTTTCCTGGCATATAGACATCGTTTTATGTACTCATTTATTTTTCTACATTTTAATTGTGTTCTTTTATGTTCAATTTTTTTTAAACATTATGATGATATTAATGAATATTATACGCCGATGAATATATCTTAGTCATCCTCGAGATGTGATTTCCAGTTATTTGATCTTGTCATCTGGTAACCCAATGTACTTAATACTCCACTTTCTGCCAGTTGTAGATGATCTTTTAAAACTCCTTAAACGTTAACGATAAAAAAAAGTCAGAATTTATTTCTTTATTATTAAAAGAATTTTATTCAAAGGGTTTTTCACTTACTTGTCATTGCCTTTACGAATATTGGTGCTTCTTCTTTCAATTTGTTTTTGTGTGTTTCAAGTTTTCCTTTGTGCATTGCGAATTGTGAACATAATTCAGATGAGATGAAATTTACCAATATTGTTTTGGCACATTTCCCTGAATTTTTTTCTCCAATTAATAAATTCCTCATTGCATCCATCTGAAAAATACCAGTTTTAAAAGTTAAAATTTTATTTCTTTATTAATAATATTTTTTCTATATTATTACTGTGTACTATAAGTATCCAACTTACTGTGTACTATAAGTAACCAACTTACTGTGTTTTCATAAATTTTTTTGTCAGTCTTTAATTTTCTTTCAAAAGTTTGTAGAGATCTAAGTGATTGCATCGGTAACTGAATATTGTATTTTTCAATCAAGTCTTCACAAAAGAATTTAGATGATTCTTTTGTTTTTTTCAATTCCTTGTAAATTTTTTTTAAATTTTCATCAAATGTCTCAAACTTGTCTGCATGTTGGTCATTTTGATCAATCAAACTATTCAATTTTCGTAAGATTTCGCCGATAACTATAAAAAAAATAATATATGTATGTATAAATGTTTGCATATGAACTATAAAATTGGAAAATATCATCGACTACTCAATGTTTGTTGAATTATTTATTGTTATTTATTGTCTATAAATTTACTTCCCATTATTAATTATTGATTATATGTATCTATTATTGAGTTTTTTTTTTTTTATTATTTATTTATAGTGAATCTTTTCCCATACCTGATTGTGAAACTAAGACATAGTTAGTTGGCTCTTCTGTATCAATTTTTTTATTTTTATTATTCTTTGGGATTAAAATTTTTGGATTGTTTCCATGACTACCAACTATTCTGTCAGTATCATCATCAAGATCATTATAATCTGTATCACCATGAGAACGATCTTCAGCATCTTCTTTAATGTCAACATCACTGTTGTCTGTAGCATTAACTTCATGATCATTATCATTATTTTTCTCAGCAGCTAAACCAATATTATCATCAATATTATTATCAGCATTATCATTAATACTATCATCAATATCATCCCAAATATTATCATCATCAACTTCAGTATTATCATCATTTTTAGCATTCATATTCTCAACACTTTTACCCGCATCTTTATTACCCTGTTGATTTTTCAAGAATTCTAATTGCTTATTATTTTTTTCTGCAAAAAAAAAAAAATATCTCATGATTATTATTTGATTGAAAAATATGATTTTTTATTTCATGTAAATAATATCAAATAATTACCTTTATATTTCTCATTCATTTGGTGCTGTTGGTCAAGCAAGTGTTCTTTCTGAAGATTGCTCTCTAAAGTTTCTAATCTTTCTTTAAATTTGGAATCACTTGCTGATGAGAAAACAGACTGGGAACCTCGTTCTAGTTTTCTAAACAAGTCTTCAGCTTGACTAAATAAAGCTGTGATGGACAAGAAAAAAAAAACATTTCAATAAAATATTAAACTATTAGCACGTACATAAAAATTTTGAGCACTTGTTAAAGGCAAACGTACTGGCATCACCAAGAATCTTTACTCTGTTTAATGTCCATGTTTGTTCATCAAGCTTTTCAGAATTTTGTGCCATCGATTGAACATTATCATAAGGAGCTGGTGGATATGAACACTTCCAAATTATTTTTTCTTTTTTTATCCATTTTCTTGGAACAATGTCGACACACTTTTTTGATGGCTTTCTTCCTCTATTTATAAATTCTACTACAACAAAATTTTTAACCGAAGTTGCGACATTTTTTATCAAATGAATTAAATGAAGAACCAAAATTTGAACAGAAATATTCTCGTACTTTCAATCTAACACAAAAAAAAAATATCTAAAGACAATGGATATAAAGGGCATTCAGCGGGTGACTGTAAATGAAAAAAAGACTCGGATTTTTATGATGTCAGATGTTTTTTATGCCGAAGGTTGGAATGTGATATGCATGCGCAAACTTAGATGCGCCAACGTTTGTACACTTAAACGATGTTATAATATTTCACTTATAATCATAAATTGTAAAAAAAAAAAGTTTTATTTTATCTTTATTTTATTTTGTTCAATCAATCCATATAACTTTATAACAAAAAAATATCATAAATTGTTTATAAAAATAATAAATATTACTTTATTTGAGTATTGCCGCCCAATCTGCCATGTTGAGAACACTGATTGGTTCTTTTGACGAATTATTTTTTTTTATTGTTATTTGTTTTTTTTTTTATTTTATTTTATGAGAAAACATAGATAAACAGAGATGGAAAGAAATATCTTTTCTAGCATACAATTAATAATAATAATATTGTATATTTTCTCAATAAACAGAAATTGAAGAAATTATTTATGCAAAAATGATGTCTCAAAATATAATAGCAATAATAAGAATAAAAATAATTTTGTAAATTTTTCATCAATATTAACAGATGCTTAATCATGAATATATTACGTGCTGGTGATTACTAATGAATAGATGAGTATTCCCAAACAAAATAAATGAATAGTAAAAATAAGAAAAAAATTATTATCAACAAGCAGGCTTGGGAATTAACACAAAATAATTATAGTGATACAGTGTTTATGAGATAAAAAAGATGATCCAATGATGAATTGTGTAAAATAATCAATGAAAAGTCAAAAGTAAAACAAAAAAAAAAAAAAGCAAGAATACATGAAAGAAAAAAATTGGTGATGTTGAAGATCTAGCGGTGTTTTCAAAAAGAATTGTAAGTTGTGATACATCAGATTGACTTCAAGCATTTCAGAGTGTCGTTGATAATGATACTGATGATTATGAATTATTGTAACACATCTTTAAAAACAAATTCTTTTAACTCGACAAGTGGTTATGACTGAATTGTGGTTATAACATTTGACACAAATTATGGATTCTTTGATAATGGTGATGACGACGATGATGATGAAAATGATTTATCATATAATCACAATGTAACACTTGAAGATATAAGGAGGGTGATAACACAAAGTTTTAATAATCAAACAACACAGACTCAACCTGAACAATTGAATAATATATCGTTAAATAATACTTATGGACAATGGCTTGATGACAATAATGATGATTGTAATATTATTGAATCTCTTCATGAAACAATTAATGTGGAATCACTTGACATAGAACAAGATGATATAATTAAAGATTATGATAATATAGAAACTGATAATATAATTATTAAAGTTGTATAATAGTAATGATATTTAATAATTACAACGTTAATGATTATAGATTGATAAAACATATAATTCAATTTTTGGACAAAAATATAACACAAGAATCTGCACCAAAAATACAACAAGCAACGACAACAACGAAACCATAAAATAACTCGAAAGAATTGAACTTGAGAATAAGAAATCCAAATAATGTAATTTGAGGACGTGGTAATGGTGAACGTGGGAGACCAAAAAAAAATACGTGGTAAAATTCTAGTAACATCACCAAAACCTGTACCAGTTCCAACACCAGTGTCAACAGTTGTTACACCAACACCAACACATGTTAGAAAAGAAATTAATGATTCAAAGGTAAAGATAAAAATATCATTTAAATAATTTATAAATATTATTAATTCAAAAATAGTTACAGAATGATAAAAAAAAAAAAGTAGCAGGTAGAAGATTTAAAGAAACATCAAGACCACCACGTCACAAGGTACGTGATTATAAAAATCTGCATCATCTTGACCTTTCACATACTGATACTGATGATTCAGATTGTGGTTATAAGGAAAGTAATGATGAGCAAGACATTAAAACCACAATTAATTGATATTCATAAGCTGATTTAGAATTTCTGATGATTTTTATTGTCCAACGTGTTCAACACATCTTGGACGTGTTTAAATGTCAAAACATTTTGGAATATATACAGATTTTGGTAGCCTTGATAAATTATCACAAACGAATATAACTATACCAACACAACAAGTACAATCAACAATACGAAAAACAACAACAACAACAACTACTACAAGAAAATAAACAAATATTTTTATTTAACGTTGATAATTAAGGATGGAAGTTCTTAAAAAAAAATAAATAGTTTTGATAAAAACAATGATGATATTCTGTTTGTGAAAAAATTAATAACAACAAAATGATGTGACTTAATAAGTTCAGTTGGTAATGGAGCTGCTGATAGTACAAAGCTACTTGAATCAAGTAAAAATTCGATACAAATTGTACAACAAGGATAATTATTTCTTAGTATGCAAAAATTATTACAATCACATTTTAAGAAAATTGCTAATGTTTCATAACAAAAAAATAAATATTATTAATTTAAAAATAGTTACAGAATGATAAAAAAAAGAAAGTAGCAGGTAGAAAATTTGAAGGAACATCAAGACCACCACGTCACAAGGTACGTGATTATAAAAAGCTGCATCATCTTGACCTTTCACATCCTGATACTAATGATTCAGATTGTGGTTATAAGAAAAGTAATGATTAGCAAGAATATAGATTTTGGTAGCTTTGATAAATCACCACAAACAAAGATAAAAATACTAGCACAATCAACTACAAAAATTAATATACAAAAAAACATAAATATATTAATGGTAATCAATAGAAAAATCAGGTAAAAAACGTGGTCCATGGCCAATGCAATACCAGAAGCAAAATCCGAAATACGTCAAAAATAATTACAAGAAGCAGTATCTATTTGTAATAATATACAAAAATAATAAATAATGCAGCAATACAGCTAGTATTAAAAACAAAATCATTATTCAATTCAATTATTATAAATGCAAATAATAATATTCGTATGATATACCTGATAAATCAAAAATACCGCAATGAATGATTTTTCAAATAATTCAAGTGTAATGTTATTATTAATAAATGCTAAACAAATCAATGATAAAGACAATTATGATATTATTGATATATATAGTGTTACATAATATTTAAGTGATAATATAAATGAAATGAAATTATATCTAAAAATTACATATGATTGTGATGATTTAGCATTTGTTAATATTGGTAAAAAAAATCAAATATTTTGTTGCAATAACTTTTTCAGTGTAGCATCGGAATTACAAACTTCCGTGTTCGTGCATTATTTTCTGATAAATTCATGTCAATTTTTACTAATTTCATATCTATTGTTTCTATAGGAAAGATGAGAACTTCTTGTAATTGTTCATCTTATAATTCAAAAATTTTTTGAGTAGCTGAATTCATAAAATCATTGCTGTATATTGTTCCTTTCTTTTTCCATTGCAATCCATCTATGAGTACGTTGTCATGATCGCCGTAGTAGATTCTCGTAACCTCAAAGTCGACATCATTTTTTAGTATTACCATATTATTGGCAGATTTTGTCGAAATGACGTTTTCCCTATATTTAACTTCTTTAATATTGCGACCAGCTGTTTCACGTATCGATATTTCATCGATTAGGTTGGCTTTTGCAGAGAAACTTGATTCCTTATATTCTCGTCTACAAGCCTGAGCTAATAAGCGATATGGTGAACGTAGATGTTTTTTTATTTTCCCTAGATAATTTTCAAACGAAAAAGCAATTATCTCACTGAGGCTGCATCCTGTATTTATAACGTCATCTACAACATGATTCATATTATGCATGTTCATCGATGCGGCAAATTTGCCGTACAACTGTTTACTTTTCTCAAAAAAATACTTCAACATTTCACCAGCTATCACCACTGATCTTGTTGCAGTCGCTGGACTCCACAGCAGTCGTGAAGCATGATGGAACACTAAAAAATGATTGTACTGATCTTCGTCAATGAGCTTTTTCAAGACAACAGGACCTGCATAGAATGCAAAAAATTTCAACTCCACAGCTTTGTACTTTGACCAGTCAGTAATTTGCCGGGTTTTTCGTTGAAATTCCCGAGGTATTTGCTTTTTAATTATCAATAATCGTCTCGTCATTTCCTGCTTCATTTGTTGACTAACTTGTTCAGCAACGGTGAAACTCCAGTGTGATGATGACAATCTCTGTAGGTTCTGAATGAATCATTTGTTCTTGCAACCGCACTCACATTCGGGAAATGCATAACTCTCTTCTGCTGTCTCATTCGATGATTAACTCTTACATTTCCGTCATTGATGTCTATTTCATTATCACCTTCAGCTGTACATCTTCCACATGCATGTCTTCCTGCGTGACCTTGAATACACTTCAGAAATGCCCGAGCAGGAGTATCTGCAAAAAAACATTGAATTTGAATTTCAGAATGTCTTCCTGAAATATCTATTCCAGTCTCTAGCAATGTATTTATTTCGACGACAAACTCTTCTAAATAATCGTCACTTGACGATGGCTTAGTTTCTCCATGGTACATTGAGATGATAAAAGGTTCATAATAAGCTTTCTTTGAAGATAATTTGCAAAGAATAAGCCACACTTCAGATTGACTTGATTTTGATAGTGATAAGCCATCACAATGAATTTGCAAAACTAGAACATCAGTGGCTGATACCGAACTCAGGCCTGAGCACCCCATGGTGCCCCCCGTGGCGGCTTATTGCAGATTATGGCCATTATGACCATCCGTATTTTTATTTTTTTTTGACTCGTTTCGTCTAGTTTTGCCAAAATCGAAAAAAGGGACTTAGTTTTTTTTCGTAAATTTTTTTTTTTTTCCAAGTTTTTTGAAGTAAAAAATCTAGCTGAGGGAAATAATGTAGATATTGGTTGTGTGGCTACAATTACAGCTAAGTGAAAAATCTAGCTAAGTAAAATAATGTAGATATTGATTGTGTGGCTACAATTACAGCTAAGTAAAAAATCTAGCTAAGTCAAATAATGTAGATATCGATTGTTTGGCTATAATTAAAGCTAAGTAAAAAATCTAGCTAAGTGAAAAATCTAGCTAAGTAAAATAATGTAGATATTGGTTGTGTGGCTACAATTACAGCCAAGTAAATAATCTTGCTAAGTAGAATAATGCAGATAATGATTGTGTGGCTACAATTACAGCTAAGTGAAAAATCTAGCTAAGTAAAATAATGTAGATATTGATTGTTTGGCTACAATTACAGCTAAGTAAAAAATCTAGCTAAGTAAAGAATTTTGGTAGTAAAATAATGTAGATATCTAAGTTTTTTTTTTTGTAAAATTTAATTTTTTTTCTAAGTCCATTATTTTTAACTTGACAAAACTAGACAAAACTAGTCAATAAATAAAAATGACGACGGACGGTCATGGAAGCCAGAATGAACGATAAGTCACGTTCCGCATCCCTGGAGCGCTTGGGCCTGAGTTCGGACGTTGCCACATCAGTTGCATGAGCATCAGGATTAACACATTTTTCCAATCCTTGACGAACACCACGGTAGGTGAACTCTCCCATTGTGCCATTAGCATCGGCCATAGGCCTTATTATGTACTCAGCACCCAATGTGCCTAGTAACGTTTTCCCTGTTCGTGGCAAAAAATCTGTGTCTGGCCACTCTCGTTTTGAAACAATGAGTAGTTGATCTAAAGTTGAATGAAAAACTTTGCACTTAAGAGCCCATTCAATTAAACTACTCTTTCTTCTAAAATAAAAGTCATCATTATTATCATCATCATCATCATCAGCAGCAGCAAAATTATCATTATCATTATCACTGGAACCACTTGAGCTATCATCACTAACATCAAGATCAGATCCAATAGTACTACGATTACAATTATTAATATTATCGCCAGAATCACTTGAGCTATCATCACTATCATTAGGATCAGATGCACCAAAAGAACCACTATCACAAAGATTATTAATATCAGTGGTACCACTTGAACTATTTTCGCCAACATCAAGATCAGATGCAACATCAGAACCACTGTCACAAACGTTGTTAGTACTACTACATGTACCACTTGAGCTACGATCATTACTCGTGACACTATATCTAGCTCTTTTACGACGCCTATAATTTATCATACGATTTTTCGTTGATAATAATCTTCTGTTACTCATTGTTTGAGGTAGTTTGCAAAATGTTTCATAAAATAAGACAAATATTTATAGTAAATAAAAAATATAATAGCTTGCAACTCAATTTACAAAAATGTATGCTTTTATTCTTAAATTTTTGATTGTTAACTTATATTATTATTCGGAAAAAAAAAATAAAAATAAAAAAAAAGAGTATACATAAAACGATGTCTATTTGCCAAGAAAATTGTGAGTATGTGAATGTGACACCAAACAAATGTCTGGCATTGATATATAATCGATATATATCGATACATATATTAAGAGTTGCTAGTAGATACCAAGAAGACTAGAGGGGTCTCTAGTCTTCTCGGTAGATACCCATGTATGGTCCATACCTCATCCGCCATTTTAGAATCATTGTATAACCTGTTGTTTACTTTTATCTATCCAATGCATTTTTATGCCATGTGATTTTTTTACACATTTGATTATTAAAATGGTAATAAAAATAAAATAAAACTATCTAAATTTTTTTTTATTTTTTTATTTTTAATATTTACATGATTCTTTTTTTTTTTCTTGTATATTTTTAAATTTTGCATTATTGTTAAATAAGACAGTTTACAATGGTCTTAATAAAAAAAAAAAATCAGAATAGTGTACCAGTGTATCAGTTTGTACCACGAATAATTTATCGTAATTCAAAAAATAAGTGTTTTATTAATATAACAAGTTTGTTGTCACCTTCTTCATCATCAACAATTTTAAACCAGTGAAAATATTGAAACACCTTGTAAATTGGATAAAAATTAACAGTAAATAATAACATCAAATGTAAAACAAACAAATAATTTACATTCAAATGTTAAAAATCAAAATCTAAATAATAATAATAATAATGATAATAATAATAGTAATTTATTATCATTGACATTTATTAAAACAATACCAATTATAAAAAATCTTCATCGTCAAGATTCATGTCATTACAAAAAATTTATTGTAAAGCACGTTTTAAGAATCAAAGTTTAAATCAAACAAATGCAGCAAGTATTGGTACAACAATAAGAACTACAAATCAAATGAAATCAACACCAGCATCAATTATGTTAAAACCACAACAATTTACAAAAACAAATAAACAAATTATAAATAAAAAGTTTGATTCAACATCGATGATTAATAATGCAAGCTATGAAAAAAAAAAAATTAATTGATTAAAAGAATTGAAATTGAGAATTAGAAATCCGCCAAGTAATGTAATTTGAGGACGTAATGTAATGGTGAACGTGGAAGACTAAAAAAAAGTAAGCAATTTATAAATATTATTAATTTAAAAATAGTTACAGAATGATAAAAAAAAGAAAGTAGCACGTAGAAGATGTGAAGTATTATCAAAACCACCACGTCACATGGTACGTGATTATAAAAATCTGCATCATCTTGACCTTTCACATACTGATACTGATGATTCAGATTGTGGTTATAAGAAAAGTAATGATTAGCAAGAATATAGATTTTGATAGCTTTGATAAATCACCACAAACAAAGATAAAAATACTAGCACAATCAACTACAACAATTAATATACAAAAAAACATAAATATATTAATGGTAATCAATAGAAAAATAAGGTAAAAAACGTGGTCCATGGCCAATGCAATACCAGAAGCAAAATCCGAAATACATCAAAAATAATTACAAGAAGCAGTATCTATTTGTAATATTATACAAAAATAATAAATAATGCAGCAATACAGCTAGTATTAAAAACAAAATCATTATTCAATTCAATTATTATAAATGCAAATAATAATATTCGTATGATATACTTGATGAATCAAAAATACCCTAATGAATGATTTTTAAAATAATCCAAGTGTAATGTTATTATTAATAAATGATAAACAAATCAATGATAAAGACAATTATGATATTATTACATAATTTTTAAATAATAATAAAAATAAAATATGATTATCTGAAATTTTTTTTTTATGTGTAATGTTTTTATATTCTTTTTTTTTTTTTTTTGTATATTCTCATGTAAAGAAAAAATCGTTTTTACATATTTCTGTTCAAATAGAACTGTCATATATTACATTTTAATTTTTTCAACCTGTTAATGTATCACTTACACTATACATATATAATTTTATTCAAACGATATGAAAATTCAATGGATGATTCCTTGTTTGTTTAGGTCTTTCGTCTTTTTCAAATTAAAAAATTTAATAATAATAATAATTATTATTATAATTTGAATAAAAATAAATTTAAATACGCGGAATATCTACATTATTGACTCTGTAAAAAGTGATAAAATATATTTATAGGGAATTTTTTTTTATTTTTGTCATCAACATGTATTTGAGAGCCACTGCTATCTTTGACGGGTCACCATTTTCTTAGGGAATTTTTCTTACACAGACGTCAAGTTGATGTCTGTAAGCGTAACAAATGTATGGCAAGCAGACGTCAATCTGAGACGTCCGTTTGACACTGAACGTCAAATTCTGACATCAATTTCTACCTGGGTATGCTCAAAATTATTTTTGTCAAAAAAAAAGATTCTAGTTATGAAACTTTGAGTTAACGCCACTAATAAGTTTGAGTACTGATTGATTAGTATTGTCGTTTACATTTATTTGATAAGTAGCAATTTGTAAAAACATCCAAACGGATTTTGCCAATGGTGGATACTCGCAATCCAACGCCCAATATATTTGAAAAGCCAAATCAATTTCGTGAAGAGGTGAGTCAATTTCATATTTACTGCTATTCACGATGACATAAGATGCTTCAACAGATGACAGAGGTCCGACAAACACTGGAATAGGCTGGAACTTTAGATTAGCTTTTTTCAAATGAGCTTTATATTTGCTCACTTCAGTGTGGATTTCTGCAGCAGTCTGGAAAAAATTACGTAAAATATTCACATACAAGAAACATAAGTGGGAGAAAGAAAAAAAATTAATTTTAAACACATCAGTTGATTCCAAATTTATGTAGCTGACAAATTGAGGCGTTATCAGAGGAAAGTCAGAATAGTTAAAGACCAACATAATTCTCATAAATCTATCCGAGTAGAAATTCAGGTCAGGTTTGAATCAAAGCCTGATCAGGTTTGCCTGATTTCGAATTCAGTCTGGATCCAGATACTGGATCCGAACCTGATCAGGATGTAACGCTTTTTTATAAGGTTCAGATCAGGCTGTAGTGAAGATACATTATCCATAATGGATCCAAACTGGATCAGGATACATGATTTATTCAAAAGTAAAAAAGAAATTACTATTTTCAAATTTATTTTTTTTCTAATTCGAATACTAACGCTTAACGGAATACAGATAAACTTTATTATTACAAGCTGACCTAACTGATAATTTACCGAACTAAATATTGCTACGACCAGGGTTCGAACCCTTCGATATGGGATTACAACGCTAGTACTTGACACGCTCGGCCATTAAGGCATTCGATATTTGGTACCAACTTTTTGTTCTCATAGGTTCTACAAATTGCCTGATCAGGGTGGCATCAGGCTATCTCTATTTTATTCTTAATAGGGATAGCCTGATACATATTCCATTCTGGATCAAGACTTTATCAAGAAAAAAATATTAAATTTATTTTTTTTTCAAATAATTTTTTCTTGATCTATTCTTGATCTAGAATAGATCAGGCTGTCCCTATTAAGGATAAGTAGAGATTGCCTGATGCCATCCTGATCAGGCAATTTGTAAAATTTAAAGAAGTCGATTTGATACTTTTTTCTTTATCCAGGTAGCCTTACTCCATCCTTAATAGAGGCAGCATGATCCATTCTTGATCAAGGCTTGATCAAGAAAAAATATTTGAAGAACAAATAAATTGAATACTTTTTTCTTGATCGAGTCTTGATCAAGAATGGATCAGGCTATCTCTGGTAAGGATGTATTACAGATTAAGGTTGTGAGTATGGATTTTTTATGGCACAATCACTTGTTACTATAATAGGAATTTTGTGTGTAAATTTCAACTCAATCGAATAACAATTATTTCCCAAATTAATTATTTTTTTTTTTTTCTACTGGATGTGCTACCTTGAAGCCAAGATAGCACAACTTTTTTGTTTATCAACATAGGGAAGGGCTGTTAGGGCTATAATTTTGTGCAAATTATGTGCAATTCAGTGTGTAAATTTCAACTCAATCGGATAATAATTAATAATTATAAAGGTGTTAATAATAATAATATGAAAAAAAATATATATAAATTATATTCTTAAAACTATTATCGTAACGTTTTAAATATTGAAAAATAAATTACAAACGATTTGAGACGTATAATGTATATAGATGATTTTTTGTACTTACTTTTCCCATTGTATGGTATAAATTGGTTTGTTTGTCTGAACTAAACATAATTTGCACAAAATTATGGCCCTAACAGCCCTCTTCTATGTTGATAAACAAAAAAGTTGTGCTATCTTGGCCTTAAGGGAGCACAACCAGTAGAAAAAAAAAAAAAATTAAATTAAGAAATAATTATTATCTGATTGAGTTGAAATTTACACACTGAATTGCACATAATTTACACAAAATTATGGACCTAACAGCCCTCTTCTATGTTAATAAACAAAAAAGTTGTGCTGTCTTGGCTTCGAGCTACCCGAGTAGAAATTTCAGTCGGTCATGATCAGGACCTGATCAGGATATTCTGGTTTCAAATCCAGTCCGGATCCAGAATTCGGATCTGAAATGGATCAGGATGGTAATGTTTTTTGGTAACGTTCGGATCCGGATTGGATCAGGGTACCTGACGTCGTCTTCAGGATAACGTAAGGATACATGATCCAAAACGGATCCAGAATCTGGATCCAATCCCGGTGAAGATACATGATCCGAAATGGATCACGATAGATTATCAAGACCAGATCCAGATTCTGGATCCGAAATAAATCAGGATGGTAATGTTTTTTGGTGAGGTTCGGATCCGGATTGGATCAGCGTACCTGATGCCGTCTTCAGGATAACGTAAAGTTACATGATCCAAAATGGATCCAATCCTGGTCAGGATACATGATCCAAAACGGATCCGGAATCTGGATCCAATCCTGATCAGGATACATGATCCGAAAGGGATCAGGAAACATTTTCATTTTTGAAAAAAAAAAAATTTTTTTTTTCTTATTTTTTCTCATAACATATATGTGGTTAATATATGACGGATGTATGAACGTTACATTATGGAACTAACCTAAACCTAAACCTGAATATTCTGCTCTTAAACCTGACCCAGCCAATTTTTGAATACATAATTACTGTAACGTGGCATTTCTGGCTGTTACTTTCTTGGACTAGTTATCAAATATATTATTTGGTTTATTTATTAATTTATCTTGAAACAACAAAACTAACTAAACTCGAAATCCAAAATAACCAACTATTATTATTTATTATTAAAATCATGAGTTCTTAATTCGCCCTGAAACTCGGAAGAGGCTTAATCTAAAATCGTGAAGTTTTCAATTGACCCTAAAACTCGAAAAAGGCTTATCACATTCTTACCCAAAAACACCAAATAGCAACAATTAAACCCAACAACATAAAACAATAACCAAAATAACCAAATAACCATCAACAATTAGCCTAGAGGGAAGCTAGAATCGCTCAGTGTGCTGGTTGTGGTAGAAGGGCCGGATAAAGTCACAAGAAAAATATTTAATATCAATCAAATAATTCACAAAACACATTATTACTTTATACTCAAACAAAAACGTAATATTTATTATCCAAAACTTAAACGTAAATCCAAAATACAAAACGTAGTCTCAAAGTCCAAAACATAATCTCAAAACCTCAAAACGTACAACAAAACTTACTCGTGATCTTGAATTTATTAATTAATTAAATAAACAAAGGGACCGCATTTCTAACGTCATTAACTAAACTAAATTATCAAAACGGAAATGTATGCTTGACATTGTCCAGTGATTTTACACAGGCAACGCCAACAAAACCGACGACGTGGTTCTTGACAATCGCGGTGAATATGACCACGAGAATCACAGTTCCAGCATTCTATCCCATAACCGCCGGATCTACCAGGGCGTTCAAGCTGAGAATCGAAACCTGGAACTGGGGATGAATCACGATTAACATTACGAGGCAATGGTACTGGAGACCTTGGTGGTGAATACTGAGTAGCCTGTTCCATCTTTGTTGCTACTTTTGATGATTTCACGCGATCATAATTACGTTCGATTTCGTGATGAAGTGAGAAAAGTTTAAGATCTTCCTCGAGTCTGTGGTTACAGTTACTCTCATAAAGATCATCTTCTTCGAACAAAGCACGTACCT
>MKYW01000448.1:65386-91844 GCA_015776835.1 Aphidius ervi
TATGTTTTTGAATCGTATAAATTATCAATAATGAAAGATAATTTACGTTAAATTAATGTGTCTAAACTGTCAATAGAATATTTTAATATTTTATTATGGTATTTAATGGTTCATATTATAATTAGGGGTTCTGTAATATTAATTTTAATTTGCTCTTGGATAGCTATTGATTCGTTCTTGTAAAAGCGCCGAAATCATTCTATAATAGCTAATGAATTGCTTTTGTGTGTTCCGCCAGGGGATGTTCTCATGAGGGCGTTTTTTTTCCGATGGTGGCGTTTGTGAAGCTTTTCTATGTGAAATCTATATAAAAAAAATTTTGTCAAGCGCCATCAGCTGAAAAAAAAGCCCTAATGAGAATAATTTTGCCCCGTGAATACGGGTGCTGTACAATGCTCGTTTATATTTTTACGCTGTCAATATTATATTTTTAGGGACTTGCCATTTCGTGCGGTTCTACTACTTTGACGAACGAGATTTGGCCCCCCGGTACTCAAGCCAATGGCATCAGTGAAAGTTCGAAAAGTGAAATGTAGGGGCGCTCTAAATGTATGATACATGGCGATATCGAAGATGTATGATACTGTATAATACTGCTGTATGACACACCGGTATCATACCTACCAAGAAGACTAGAGACCAGCACCCGTATTCACGGGGCAAAATTGTTCTCATTAGGGCTTTTTTTTTCCGCTGATGGCGCTTGACAAAAATTTTTTTATATAGATTTCACATAGAAAAACTTCAAAAACGCCACCGTCGGAAAAAGAACGCCCTAATGAGAACATCCTCTGAATACGGGTGCTGGAGAGTCAACTGCTTGTAGTGGGAGATAGGCTGGACGGGGCCAAAAACGTCGTATACTTTTACATAGGGACAGGCTTCATCAAAATGCCGTTTAAGCGCTGTTGTCAACCCAGGAACCACGCACACATGCACACATGTATTGAATATATACATCTATATATATAAATGTGAAAATGAAAAGCTTTGAGACCTATGTTCTCAACAACTACCCAACCGATAATTATGATTTTTTTTTTTAAATTAAAGAGCTTATCACGGAGATCGTTTTCGGCGTTTATTCGATCTTCTCGAATTCGTTTTTCTAACTTAATAAACAACCGAGTTATTAATTATTATAAATAATAGCCTGTTACGCGGCGAAGTCAACAGGCAGAGCGTCGGTAGTGGCTGCTATACACTCATACAATCACAGAGTTGGAAAAAGAGAGAGAACGCGCTAAAGTCCCAAATGATTTATGTATTTGCATTTTAACATAATAAAAAAATTAAAAACAAAATTATTCATAATATTTTTGAATCAACTAGCTCAGGAATCATCAGGTAGATAGATGAATATGAATGTAGGTCGAAATAAAGTTACAAACTTAAAATTTTTGGTAGATATTCGGTTTAAATTAAATGTGTTATCAATAGAAAATGTGTAATAAAATAAAAATGTTAACGTTCAAAATAATAAAATTCAGTCCGTAAGTACTATAATAACTTCGTGAATACGGGTGCTGGTCTCTAGTCTCAATCAACTCTTGTCATTTCCGCCAGGGTCCTCTGAATACGGGTGCAGCGCGAAACCTTGAAACGAAAATATTTATTTTTCAAACTTCAGGCTACTGAAGAGTATAAAAGTATCAATTAATTCGCATCAACTAATAAAAATCATAAAAATGTCAATGATTTTCATATAATATAGGAAATTTTAGAAAATTGTATCAAATTATTACTTTTTTATTGTACTTATTTATAAATATTGAAAATGATTATAAAACATTTCTATTGTAATTATAGTTGTATGAAAACTAAATCGTCAACCAATTTGATATAATAAATCTTTTGAAACAGAAATCACATTGATAGAAAGAATTTTAAAGCAAATGACAATTATTATCATGCGAATAATGATATTGGCTGAATAATCGAAATACGATTACAAAGTGATAGCAAGTGTAACATCCTTTTTTAATGAATTTGATATATTCAGTGAGGAAATGTAAAAAAATTAATTTATGCTCCTATGATAATTTCGCGTAGAATCAAGAGGCACGGTAGTGCCTCGAGTCAAGTATGAGAAAGAAATATATATGAGTTGATGAGAATATGTGTGATGATAAGAACTACAACTACCGTGCCTTATTATACATCAAATATTTTGTCCCCTTCCGTCTCCAATTTTTAGAAATTTAATTGAAATATGATAGAGTTGAATAAAGATGCTGAGGTTTGGTAATTATCCCATCAATCAATGTCCAGCTTTTTTTTATTTTTAAAATTAGATTCTATTCTATCAAATTTTTTTTGTAATTTCCTACCACGATTTAACCGAGATAATTAGGGTCAAAGTTGACAACAATTTAACACTTCAACACATAAGCATAAGAAGCATGGGCACGTTATCACTTTTATTGAAAAAACGCTCTCACAGAAAACCTTTATTTTACTACAGCTTATACTTTTTTAAATTACGAGAATAATAAAAAAAAAATTATCGATTTCTACCACGGATTTTAAAAGATATTAATTATTTAAAACGAAAATTTTGGGTTATAAACAGTCAAAAAGTACCGGGCAAAGCATTGAAAATCTGCTGAAGTAGTATTAGTGTGTGTAAATAAAAGCCGCCCACACTCATACTTCTAAAGACGCGGCAGTAAAGTATGAAAATTTTAGATATTAGAGGGTGCTTATTATTTATTTAAACAATGGTTACAAGGGAGCCGTATGGGCTGGTACCCAGGCTGTATATTTTTTGTACATATTTGTACATTCGTTAATAAAAAAAAAAAAANTATTTTTTGTACATATTTGTACATTCGTTAATAAAAAAAAAAAAAAGGGTTACAAGGGTGCCTCTTTGAACCCAAAGAATTGTCCTACCTTGGGACTTACATTCAGCCTTAACAATTATTTTATTTCTCTTTTCTTTTCTCTTTGTTTTTCGTGTTTATATATTGGCTGCACTGCAGAATGCTATTATATTATTTGTTTGTAATCACGACATAACTTCCAAACTACTTTTACAGCATAAATAAACTGTTGACATCCTATTCATATTATAGAAAATATTGCTGAGGAATTGTTCTATTTTACGAATCAATTTATTTGGCTACATCCTTTCCTCAGCAACATTTGCCATAACTAATTAATAAAGCTATTATTAGCAGATGTATCGGAGGAAAGGATGTAGCCAAATAAATTAATTCGTAGTCTAGATTAATTCCCCAGAAATATTTTCTGTAATAAATTAAAATAATTGTGGCAAATAATTGAGGAATTAATTTAGACTGTTAATTAATTTATTTGGTTACATTTTTTTATTAGCCATTTTTGCCATGATTAATTAATAATAAAGCTATTGGCAAATATTGCTAAGAAAAGGATGTAACCAAATGAATTAATTACTAGCCCAAATCAATTCCTCAGCAATATTCTCTATAATAAATTAAGATTATAGTGTCAAATGGCTGAGTTATTAATTTAGGCTACGAATTGATTTATTTGGTTATATCCTTTCCTTAGCAACTTTTGCCATAATTAATTCATTAAATAGCTATTGGCAAATGTATCTAAGGGAAGGATGTAGCTAAATAAATTAATTCGTTGTCTAGATAAATTCTTCAATGCTATTTTCTATAATAAATTAAAATGGTTGTGGCAAATAATTGAGAAAATAATTTAGACTGTGAATCTATTTATTTGGCTACATCCTTTCCTTAGCTATTTTTGCCATAAATAATTAATTAAAAAGCCATTGGCAAATGTATCTAAGAAAAGGATGAAACCAAATAAATTAATTCGTAGTCTCAAATAATTCCTCAGCCATTTGACACAATAATTCCAATTGATCACAATAAAAAATTATATAGTAAATACAAGTAGAATATAAATCTGTTTCTGTCAATTGCGTCCGTCGTAAGTCGGTTAAAGTCTTTGTTAGTGTTATGTAGCGTTTTAGGGTATCGAATCTTGGTCGTTGTCTGTAATCTGACATAAAAAAAAAAAAAACCCAATCCATCAAGGGTATCTATAATAAAAATTGAATATTATTTCTTCAAATTATTGAACCAAATAGATGTAATTTCTAAATTTCTTACAGCATAAATTTTTTCTGCTTATCATAATTTAAAATAAAAAAAAAACCAATTATTGATTTTAGATGTTATGTCTATTAATGAATAAGAGGTGAACACAATTGAACGAATTTGAATCAGCACCATTTCGAACAGCAAATAAAAAAAATAGTGTGTCACAAGTCATTCTTTTTAGACTATAGACGACTGGATACCACCCTGCTTTATTGAATACAACACTAACTCTATAAACCTTTTGATTAAAAAAAACCACGAAAAGATATCAATTAAGGGAGTACCTCTGCGAGAATCGGAATAGAAAGTTTAGTTTATAGGGTAGTGATAATTGAAACAAAAAGTCTATATTTTAGTTTAAAGTTTTTGCCTGATACTGTACCAATTCCAGCCAATCACGGCCAAGATCGGTTAAATATATACTTATGTGTGTGTAAATGTATGATGCTTACTATTGTGACAGCTGTCGAATTTGACTTTAGTAAAAGGTTAAAAATATTGAAAACTAGCGGAAATACCCGGCTTCGCCCGGGATTGTTATTTCATAGAAAATTTAATTTTTTTTATTAAAAAACAATTGAAAAAAAAACAAAATAATAAATGTAAATCTGACATTAGTTCATAAGGCAGTATGTTTTCTTTTTTGACAGCAGCAAGATGAGCATTCTTGATTTTTCGTATGAAGTCATGCATTATATTTTTTCTTTTTTATCTTTTGAAGAAAGGATAAATTGCAATTGTGGTAAGTTTTTTTTTATGTTTTTGGTTTTTGGTGGTTTCTTATAAATGTGATAAACCTATAAATTAAAGTACAAACAAAATTTTCATTGAGACAGAAATATTAAATATCTTACATATTAATTGATTCCAAAGCAAAGAAAATATCAATACTAATTTATATATTTCTTGTAATTAAATTATTTGAAATAATTGAAATTTCTTTTTTTTATTATTATTATTATTTATTTACCTAGTGCTTTATTTAAATTGCAATTGTGATAAGTTTTTTTTTTATTTTTTTGGTTTTTGGTGGTTTCTTATAAGTGTGATAAACCTATAAATTAAAGTACAAACAAAATTTTCATTGATAACTATGAATATCTTATTCAAATTCGATGACATGTCTTCGAAAGTCATTGATAAACATTCGAAAAAAAAAATTTCATATAAATTGCTTCTCGACATTTTGAAGAAAAAATTTTTTTCAATTGCTAATCACAGTATCCAATTCGATCAAATAGAGATTTCAGAATATGAACAGGAATTCTCATTCAACAAAGCAGGTATGTTTTTATTTTTTCGTGAAAGAGATTATTTCTAGATTCGATATTATTTCATTTCTTGTAGAGGTAATCAGATTACTGGAGATGATTAATGGAAGTGTACGTGATGATTTTGCTTGTATGGTATGTGAAAAAGGAAAATTGACGATGTCATTATCCGAAAATGTCATTATATGTTCTTTTTGTCATTTGATGATTCCTAACATTGATATAAACCAACTTTGAAATGGAATTCTGAGTTTAGAAAGAAAACATTCAAGTAATTGTGATTTTAAACCTGGATTTATTAGATGACGGCATTCTCAAATCTTTGGATTATTGTTGCGAACCCTGTCTCACTTGTATAACTCTTATCGAACCAAATAGAATAAATATAATAAATAGATTATAAATGGAATATAATAAATAGTATGTTATATCAGTACCTGTTACCTTTTTTTTATTCTCTACTTATATCCTTATATCAAAAATATGTCTTTTTTTTTTTTTAATAAATAGCTGTTTTTTCTTTGTTTTTTTTTACTTATTCTTATATTTTGTTTAGTAATTATTTCGATTATATATATCTTAATAAATCAGAAAATTTCATTCATTTTTCATACATATAATAAAAAATGATGGTTTAAAATTTTTTTTTGTTAATAATTTCATTGTTATTATTTATAATAATGCCTGCTGATATACTATATTCATAGTTTTTCTATTATTACAATAAATATATAAATTTTTTGGATTTCCACATCTTGAACATGCTACATATAACTGACCATGTGAGAAACAAGGTGTATCGAGTCAAACTCCTGAACATTTTAACGATTGTCCTTGCAATTTATTGATAGTGAACGCGAAAGCGAGTTTTATTGGAAATTTTAATCTTTCGAATTCGAATGGCATGTCAGTTGGTTTAATAGGTATCCTTGGAATAAAAACATCTTTAGCTCTTCCACATCCAGTCAATATTCTAGCTTCAATTGTATTATTGTTCAATGACTTTATACATAACCGAGTTCCATTACATAATTTAGCTGGATTAATATTTCTTAGAATCATTATCGGTAATCCAATTTTCAATGTTAATATATGGGACGGTAATCCAGACAGTTCCAATAAATTTAAAAACTCCATCGGATAATATATTGCTTTTTCAGGAGAACATACTGTATCAATTGATTTATATGTTTTACAAGTTCCTGGAAGAAAATTTAAGATGTCTTTATTTAATCAACTTTATCATTTTCTGGTGCGATAATAGCCCTTTCACATAACCATCCAGTGTTAATTCAATTTATATGTATATGTTCCGGGTCAAACCACAGATGTCTGTCAGTCCCAAACTGACCAGATTTTACTTCTTTTTATTTTTTAATAAAACTACAATAAAATTTAGTATTTTTTTATATTACTCGGTTTTTTATGGCTACTTCGTGAAACGACAAAATTTAGAATAACATGTGACTAACAATTTGATTTTATATTTTTTCTAAAATACTTTAAACAACGATTTAATTTATGTACTTTTTAATAGCTTTTAACAAACTCGAATATTCCCACACATGGTCAACTAATGCATAGATTTTTTGAGTAAAAATCACGTAACAAATAAAACTACAAACTCAAGTTTCTCTTTGGTAATATTATAACATATTTTTTAAAAACATTCTTTGTCAAGAATTAGAGAAAATCTCACATCTGCCAAACAACTGCACTAACGTATTTTCGATACACAGAATGATCGCAAATTCGACAATAAAAAAGTAAATTTATAACTATTTAAAATAAACTAAATTCACCAAGAAATAGGTCCTTTTTTTATTGTATAGATTATATTATCAAAAACTATTCGGGATATTAAAAAATTTTATTTGAACTTTTTTTTCTACTCGATCAGTTTTATCGATTGTCATTATCAAATTAGGAAAAAAAATCGATATATCGAAATTTTAGAATCATTGATTATTGAAAATTACTGAACAATAATAATTGTATGAAAATAGAAAAAAATAAAATAAAAACAAACAATATTTTTATAAATGAGTGAAAAAAATTTGTTTGAATGTGTACTTATTATTATTTTGTTCAATTACAACAACACGCCGAAGATGTTTACACATAATAAAACCACGAGTCTAGATAGCTCACAAAATTTTTTTTTTTTCTCTTCCACCCCCTAAAATGTTAGTATTTAACAAAACAAACCATCTACTATTTTTAATTTTTTTTTTTTTATTTTTTTAATGCCGCTCAACGACTTTTAATATTTTCTATTTAAAATACATGTAAGCAGAGTGTTTATTTTATACTTTTGTTCATAACTTTATCAATTTTCAAGCTAGAGACTTGGAAATATGACCATTTGAAAGCTTAAAGGAAAAGCTTAAATATACATCCTTTGTTTAAGGTTTGGGTTTGGAATTAATTGAAAGCTGAAAATACATGAAAATATCAGTGGTGTTGTTATTATTATCATTGTTTATTATTCTTTTTCTAATTTGAAAAAAAAATTTATTATTATGGTAAGTCTATTTTTGCATTGTAAAATAAATAAATAAATTCATATAATTATCTCGATGAATTATAAAAATATTATTAGAATTTCATTATTGTATGGAATAAACACTTTGTTTCATTCAACTGAAATACATGTCATGATCGTATAATAATTTTTGAAATATTTTCGGATTTTTATAAAAAACCAAAATAAGGTATTAAAATTTTTGTATATTTTTCAGGCTTCTACAAATCGGGATGAAAACGCATTTTATGTTGATCCATTTATTAATAGCTTAAAAATTAGAGAAATATTATTAAAAGGCCCTTCTGCAGGACAAGCGATCATTGAGTATTTCGACAAAACCAAAAAACTCAAAAATGGTAACAAAACTCGTTCGAAAATAGGGAATTCAATTACAGATTATATTATTACGAAAAAAAACAAGTAAGTCCATAAAATTTCAATTTTTATACAATTTTTATAACATTCTAGAAAAAAATTACGCAGGTATAAATAATTTTCTATTTTTTCCAACAGTTAATAAATTATGGTTATAATAACATATAATCAAAATTAAAAAAAAAAATTTCCTGCTTTTATATAATTTTTCATGAAAAGATAATTAAAAATTCTCACTTAGAATTATATTTGTTTAATAATTTCAAAAAAAAAAATAATAATCATAATTAAAATTCAATATTCAACACTAATCAAATAATTTTTTCATATATAGATATACAGAGTATGATCAAAAACACTCAGCAATAAAAATAGCAGCAGTCTTTGGAGGAGAAGATCCATCATACTAGTTCATTTCAAGTGACGATGATGGACCAAAAGGTTATTTTCATAACTCAATAAGGAACCATAGATTTAGGTTGAAACGTGAGAGAGAAATAACACCAGAAAGAGAAGAAAGTGAAAAAGGTATTTATTTAAATTATTTTTTTGTTATTGAAATGAAATTTTTATTCGAAAATAGATGAAAAATTCTCAAGAAAAAAGAAATATATAATAAAATAATATAAACAAATAATAAATTCATGAAAAACTTAACAAACGTAAAGAGAATCACAAAAAGAATTGTTATAAAGTAAAAAATAATAATTCAGTTCATTTAGTATATCAAATAAATAATAATCATTGGAAAAAATTAATTTAAAAAATTAAGGTATTCATATATTTAATTTATCCAGTGAATTTTACGAAAAAAATTGATGACAAAAGAAAAAGTAATTATAAATAACTAATGTTATTGGTAAAGGGTAATTATTAAAAATTAGAGAAGATAACGACAATAACAACAATCTGTTTTCGTATTATATGAAAGAATAAAATCAATCAATTAATTAAAATATGTGAAAAGATAATTCTGATAGTTGAAAATAGAAAAAAATAGGTTCGAAAAAAAATTAATTTTTATAATTTTTGGAAATTTAACAATCATAATTAATTATAATATATAGATCAATTCAAATAGATCTTACGAATAATATTTATATTACAATGAGCGAAAAAAATCTGAGATTATTGATAAAAATATTTTGTAATATAAAAAAGCAGAAAGAAAATTATATTAAAAAGTATATTAAAAAAATTAATAGCTGATTCGAATGAAATGGAAAATATTTTTGATAATTTTAGTAGAAAAAAATGTTTCAAGTATTATATAAATTGCTATTATAATATATCCGAATATAATATAATGTGTAGCGATTCTCGCTGCCTTATAGGCTGATCAAGACCGATCCAACGGAAATCCTCCAACCAACGACTTTGTTTTTATATTTTATTATTTATTATTTCTTCTTGTATATTATTATTATTATTGTTCATTATATTTTCCCCCTTTTTCACCAAGATAGAGAGAGGAGGGATAGCTTGGAGTGGGGACAGCTTGGTAGATCCGAGCTGCTCCGAAATATCTTGGGCTGATCTCACTCTCTTGGCTGTGGGACGTTGGTAGATCCACACGTCTCGTGATCAGCTCTTGGTTTTACGTAATGTAGGGTACTCATGTGTCTAGCTGGAGACTCAGCGGACACGTGGGTTTTTAGGTTAGGTTTTTGGGGCGTTGTCTGTGTAGATCATGGACAACGTCAAGCATACATTTCTATTTGATAATTTAGTTTAGTTTTTTTGTTTAATTAATTAGAAACGCGGTCCCTTTGTCTATTTAATTAATAAATTAAATTCAAAGTCGCGAGTAAGTTTTGTTGTACGTTTCGAGATTTTTGGTGTTACGCTTTGAGATTTTAGAGACTACGTTTTGTATTTCGGATTTACGTTTAAGTTTTGGATAATAAATATTACGTTTTGGTTTGAGTATAAAATAATTATTGTGTTTTGTTAATTATTTGTTTTGATTATAATTATTATTCTTGTAACTTTATCCGGCCCTTCTACCACAACCAGCACACTGAGCGAGTCTAGCTTTCCTCTAGGCTAGTTGTTGATAGTTATTTGGTTATTTTGTTGTATATTTTGGTTGTTGGGTTTATTTGTTGCTAATTTGTGTTTTTGGGTATGAATGTGATAAGCCTTTTTCGATTTTTAGGGCGAATTAAAAACTTCACGATTTTAGACTAAGCCTCTTTCGAGTTTCAGGGCGAATTGAGAACTCATGATTTTAGACTAAGCCCCTTTCGAGCTTCAGGGCGAATTGAGAACTCATGATTTTGTTAGTAAATAATAATAATTGGTTATTTTGGATTTCGAGTTTAGTTAGTTTTGTTGTTTCGAGATAAATTAATAAATAAACCAAATAATATACTTGATAACTAGTCCGAGAAGGTAACAGGCAGAAATGCCACGTTACAAATGATAGAAATATACTGTTAGCTTAAAATGTGATTTTTTTTAGTTAATAAATAAAAAATTATGATTTTTAAAATATCGTTATAACTGAAAGTTAAAATAAAGAAATTAATCTTAAAATTAAAAAGACCTGGTAATGTGTGTTGGGACTGGTGGCCCGCGTTATCCATTGAAAATTGAAAATTTTCAAAACTCCGGCTAGGGCCATAGTGGCCACGTCACGCAATTTTGTAAATAAAATTATGTTCATAAAGCTAGATTTTCTACTTAGCTTTAATTATAGCCAAACAGTCAATATCTACATTATTTTACTTAGCTGAAATTTTATACTCGTTTCAAAGTGTTTGTTATTATACAGACTGTCCCATTTTAATTGGATAATGGATTTTTCTTGAAAAATATAGCTCAAATTGAAAAATGATTCAAGTAAAAGTTGTAGGGTTTGGAGGGGGACCTAGAAAAAAAAAAAAAAAAAATTCAAAAAATTCAAAATGGCGGAGTTTCAGGTATGAACAAAGTTTTTTCAAATGGATACTATATTTTTTTTTTGTACCAAAATGTTTCTTACATCAAAACTAACACTTTTTACTTGAAAAATTTTTCGATAAAATCACTTTTTTTTTCGGCCAAATTTTGTCTGTTGATGGATTTTCCTCAAAAAATATGGCTCAAATTCAAAAATGATATTTAGAAAAGTTGTAGCGTTCAGGAAGACAAATACGAAAAAAAAAAAAAAATTTTCAAAAAGTTCAAAATGGCGGAGTTTGAAGTATGAACATCTTTTTTTTTGAGGTTAGGTGTAATTTTTTTTTACTGAAAAATTGTGCGCATCAAGACTAACACTTTTTCTAAATAAAATTTTTTAGCTAAGTCCATTTTTTTTTGTCATGCTTCTCACTCCGCCATTTTGAATTTTTTACCGAATTTTTTTTTTTTTTCGTGTTTGTCTTTCTAAACGCTACAACTTTTCTAAATATCATTTTCAAATCGAAGTCATTTTTTTTTTAAGAAAATCCATCAACAGATAAAATCGGGCCGAAAAAAAAGTGATTTTATCGAAAAATTTTTCAAATAAAAAGTGTTAGTTTTGATGTAAGAAACATTTTGGTACAAAAAAAAAATATACTATCCATTTGAAAAAACTTTGTTCATACCTGAAACTCCGCCATTTTGAATTTTTTGAATTTTTTTTTTTTTTTTTTCTAGGTCCCCCTCCAAACCCTACAACTTTTACTTGAATCCTTTTTCAATTTGAGCTATATTTTTCAAGAAAAATCCATTATCCAATTAAAATGGGACAGTCTGTATATACAACGATACCATGAAAAAAAAAAATCAATTAACAAATGTTCACACATTGCTACGAAAAAACGACAAAAATAAATTTGTATTTCTTTTTAAATGTTGTCAGCCGAAAATAAACTAAAAAAAAAAAAAATCTTAAGGGGTATGTACACATGCTAGAATATTTATCACCAGATATCTCCGAACGTTCCAGTAATAACTCAGTGAAATCTAGTTATTTCTGGTAATAAAGTTTCTGAAAGAAGCGATTCAGAAAGGCTCGTGAAAATGGCTCTTCAGAATGGCTTCTTAAAATGGGCAGTTTTTTTTTGATTGAGCCACCATGACCACTGGACTTACCCACGCTTTAACAGATCGAACTCGTTATTAATTTTTTTTTTGTAAGTAAAATCCATCGAAATCGAAAAATGAAAAAAAATAAATCATTATTTTTTTTTTTTACTCAAAAACTATTAATCATAGAAAAATACAGTATATAGTATTTTATATACAGTTGATGAGTAATTGAAAGACGTATCTTTTGAGCCTCACATAAAGCCGCTGCGATTATTTTATCGAGAGTTATCGATTGAGTAACGTTACGCTAACCATGTAATAACAACGGGAACCTCGATAACTCTTGATAGAATTGTCGTAGTGTTTTCGTATATAGTTCAATGAATGCGTCTTTCAAATTTCATATATTTTTTTATAAAATTATCTTCCTTAGAAACATAGTTTTCGAGAAAAAAAAAAACTGTTTTTCTCGATTTTTAGTTTTTCTGTTTTTTTTCAAAAATGTATATCTAATTAGAGAAAATTTTGTGAGTGGGTGCAAGGTATTGGAAAGACGCTTCCTGGAAGCCTCACATAACCCTGCTACGATGATGCTATCCAGAGATATCGTGTGATATCGTGTAAAATCCGTATAGTGAAAAAACTATAAATTTGATAACTCTCGATAAGATCATCGGAGAGACTTCATTCTAGGCTTAAAAGAAGCATCTTCAAAAACTCTAGAGCCGCGTTTAAGAATCATTCTTCTAGGCATAATTGCTTTTGACAAAAAAAATTAAAAAATGAAACAAGAAATTTTTTTTTTTTTTTTTTTATCAAAAACTATTTCGCCTGGAGGAATAATTTTTAAACGTGACTCTAGAGTTTTTGAAAACGCTTTTTTCGGGTCTAAGATGAAATCTCTACGATGATCCTATCGAGAGTTATTGGATTTATAATTTTTGCAATATGTGGTTTTTACACGATATCGTCTCAATAACATAATCCTAGGGAGGTTATGTTAGGCCCATAAGAAGCGTCTTTTTAATACCTTTCACTCACTTACGAAATTACTTTTCAATTAGTTATACTTTTTAGTGAAAAAAAAAAAAACTAAAAATTGAAAAAAACGGTTTTTTTTTTTTCTCGAAAACTATGATTCCTAGAAAAATCATTTTTTAGAAAAATATATAGTATTTGAGAGACGCATTTTTTAAGCTATATACGAAAACTCAACGACATTTCTATCAAGAGTTACTGAGGTGGCCATTTTTTGAGAATCCCTTAAAATTGCCTTAAAACCGTTATTATTGCATCTATTCCTGCTTAAAAATATTTTTTATGAGCCTATTCATATACAGCTGAATCTCTGGAAGAAAAAACATACTACAGGCCGACTGGCAAGAGTTTATGATGGAGAAGCATAGCTCTCACTCACTCGCTCTGGTGGGCTCTTATGAAAAGAAATGTGGAAGGGGTATCTTCCCCATCATAAACTCTTGCCAGTTCGCCCAGTATGATTGATAGTCTAACTTCAATAGTTTTCACTCTATAATTTTGTGAATGATGAAAAAAATCATCTAATTTTAAGTTTTCTTGAGTTTTCTAAAAAAAAAAAAAATAATGGAGAAACGTTTTTCATCACGTGGAATATGTTCTCAGAGACGCATCTTGTGAGCCCTAAACGAACTCTCTGCGACAATTATTTTATAAGTTATAACTTTTTTTTTTTTTTTTTGCCGATGATTTCAATACTTTAGCTGAGCCTTATGGCTCCTAGCCTCCGTAATAAGTGTATATCAAAAATTATGAAAAACAACATTAATATTAAATAAATTTTTCGAGTAATTTCAACAACTAAAAAAAATAGAGAAAAAAAATTTTTTTATAATTCTTTGAAATTTAACAATAGAATTGAATATGATATATCAATCAATTAAAAGAGATTTTACAAATAATATTTATAATTGAGTATAGAAAAAACGATTCGATAATTATAAAAAATAATAATTTTGTAATTGAGAAAAGCTAAAAGCAGATTCAAAAATTTTTATATTTTAAAAATTATAATTTTCATTTTTTTTTTTTTTTTAAAGGATATCATCTTATTTGATGAAAATTAAAAATATTTTAAATTATACTGTAATGTCCTGCGGTAAGCACCGAACTTTTTAATTTTAGATATATTATATTTTATCAAATTACATATTCAGGGTGCAATTAGATACCCCTAGCTCCATCTTCGGCATTATAAAGAAGCAAACGCATCCCCGAGCACCCCCGAATATTCCCGACCTACCCTACGGTCAGCTTGTGCCATTGACCCAAGATATCGACCAGTTCACTGGGATCTCTGATCCAGTGACCACCAGCTCTTCCAGCTTCAACTGCTTTTGATCTTGCCGTTAAAAACTTAGAATATTTTGTAATATTCATCAGCCGAGATAAAACTGTAAGTTATTTTATTTGATTATTTCATTGATTTATTTGTTGAAACATTATTAAAGAATTATATAGTATTTGGCTATATAAATTATTCACTTAAAATTGCTTTAAATTCACTTATATTGGTTGACAATATTTCTAGACCGCAGGGTCCATAGTTTTCTCTAAGTTGCATTTAAATTCAATAACTCGTTTTGAGTTATTATAAATCAATCAGATAAATATAAAATAAAATAAATATAGTTTGGTCAGTTTAGCCACAAATTCATGTGTTAAATTTATTTACATAATCGAATATAAAATTAACGACGGCGTGGTCTGAATTTTTATCTTGACTTCAATCATCGACGTACAGTGGAACGTCTTTAATAATTGTTAAATTAAACACAAGTAAAAGTGATCGTCTTAATAATTTTATTGTAAATTCAGTGATACACGAGTGCGTCAATTATTGTATTTTTTTACTCGCCATTACTGAACATATAAATTTATATGATATTATTCTATAATATATATAAATATATTATGACCATATAATTATTTTATCGGCAAATAAACTAATTATCGTTCCCAGTCACCAACAAGCCAATTAAGGTCAAACCAAGGTCACGTGCACAATCAAGGTCCACGTCGGGCCCAATATTAACTAGCCTTTACTCAGCATACATATTATTGGTGAAGTTTGTGGTAATTTATAAATAAATCAATCACTTTGTTTAACATTATATTATTTGTGTCTGACTCAAGTTTTTATAAATTATCTGTATTTAATTTGTGTACTAATTTCACGCCCATTTTCAGCTGTCGATTACCTTTCTAAATCACGTTCCTAATTGTCCTACCTTCCTATTGTGACTTAAGTGAGCAGGGTAAACAGGTCTCATTAATTACATATCAGGCTGGATTATTCTATCAAGTAATTACTAATTATTTGATATTTAATCCGGCTACGATATTTCAATATTTATTGCAAATATAATACAGTGATATTTTTTTGCTGTTAGCCTAAAATGTAGTGTATTTCAGTTGAAAGAAAAAATAATAATAATAATTTATAAACCATTGTTATAAATAAGTGTAAAAGTCGAAAACTCAATATTAAAATTAATAAGAGTATATCAAAAATTAAAAGAAAACAACATTTGAATTCAAATAAATTATTAAAGTATTTTACACAACTAAAAAGATAAAGAAAATAATTAAAAGGAGTAGATAAATATAAAAACAAAATTTAATTTTTCATAATGTTTTTGAAAGTCAACGAGAATGTTTAATTATAATATATTAATTAATTGAAATAGATTTCACAAATAATATTTATAATTGAGTATAGAAAAAACGATTCGATAATTATAAAAAAAAATAATTTTGTCATATAATACTAATTTGTTTAACAACTCCCTTATTTATAATTTTATTATTTAATAGCTGCGATATTATTGGCTGGAAAACGCGTGACTACCCACTAACAACTCCGCCTAATTACTTAATATATTATAGAAAACTTAATATACTTAAAAGGTATTTTTAATTAAGCAAAACAATATAAAAACCCTAAAATCATTAAAAACACTGGAAAGTTGCATTTTTAAATTTAAATACTCGCGCGGTTGTCGGCTATCTTGTGTAGTTGTCGCTAGTGACTGCGCGCATGCAAGGGTGCGTTCCGTGACTACCCAGTCCGTACGAACTTCAAAATGGCGGAGTTTGGAAATCTTTTGATCATTCGTTGTGGTAGACCTGATTTTTTTCGTTTAAAATTAATCTGATCAAATTTGACATGAGCCAATTTATTTGACAGATTTGAAGTAACTAAATAGAAACTCTGTCAACTTAAACCTGAAAAAAATAGTAATACTTAATATTTTAAATTTTTATAAATCTCTGGCCTTCTCTCTGGCTATAGTGATGTATCATAGTAACTTTTAACATTATTACGATTTTCATTTTTTTCGACGTCATTTTGAAGTTCGTACGGACTGGGTAGCCACGGAACGCACCCCAAGTAAGTGTGTGTGTGTAAGGACGCCGAGGGATACGCGGCCAGTTGTACAACTCGCTGGCCTCACTTTGCTTCGAGCGTTCTATGCTGCTACACCATATTACGACTTTGACAGCTCCCGTTGCACCATTGTTAAAACCTCGTTCTCAGTGTTGAAATAAATTGTAATTGCATCAAAATTTAGTGTATTGAGTACAGGAAATAAAATATATATTGTTTAAGCTGCAGAAAATGAGGTAATTATAAGTATTTTAATTACTGGCTTTGTGTGATTTTGTGGGCACTCACGAAGTCCACAAATAAAATAATATACCCGGTGACAATCGTCGCTGTGGCATTATTTTATTGTGTGTGAATTGTGTTAGATTAAAATATTTAATTTGTATTAAATTTGATATATATTTTGTGTGAATTGTTGTAGTTTATAAAGTCCTTGTGGATGCTCATGAGGCCGAATAAAAGAAAATGAACCTGGTGACTTTTGTCACCGTGGAATTCTTTCATTTGTGTGCTTATAAAATTAAGGAAATAATAGTTAATTCATTGTATAAGTGAAATCGGGCATTTTAGATGCTGATTTAGGTTTGACGAAAAAAAAAATCATCGAGCCTTCGTCTGCCAGAGGCCCTTTGTCGGGCGTGATTCTCTCTCACTCTCACGTGGCTATTTTGAAATCAGGCGACAACAAAAGATCTCCTTTGTGTTACTTCTTGAGTTTTGATTCCGTCATCTTGCTTTTTCTAAATAATTATTGTCTTGCTTAGCAACAATTTTAATTGTTGTTTAGATTGTTCAAATAAAATAATTTAAATTAATTGTGGAAGATAGCTAATTAGTATTGTATACATAAAATAAACTAAATTGTTGAATAAAATAATATTACATTGATCAGTTAAAATAATTTTAATTGTTATTTTTCATTCGGGAAAATAATAATTAATTTAAATACAATAAAATAAACTGTTTACCGGGCTGTCATTTAATTAGTGAATTAATTGTTCAATCAGTCAATTGTTTAGATAAAATAGATTGTTGGTACCTAGCCTTACTCAGAGATAAAAAAATCAATTGAATTGTTATTTAAACGGTTGAGTCATTATAAAATAAATAAATTAAGGTAACTGGCAACTCAGATATCACATTAATTAATTAATTTATTTAAACGGGCGAGTTTTATATCAGATTAATAGAAATAATTTAATTAAAGTCACTGGCCACTCAGAGACTAAAATTAATTAATTTATTTATTTGACGTGTCATTTGTTATACATTAATCGACTAGTCGTTGTCTTGGCCGACTCAGGACTTAATCAGCTAGTTGATTGTTTAAATAATTCGTTATTTTGGTTGATCCAGAATAAAAATACTGATTATTTAAACAATAATCGTACGTTGCCTTGTACAGATCAGGGCATAAATCGTCCATTTCAGGTTTTCTCAGTACAACCGTTTGTCGATAGCGTTATTCTGTCGATAAATCCGCGATTTTAGCCAGGCCGTGTTATCAACTAGCTTAATTATTAATTAAATCGTGTTTTCGTTAATAAATCGATAAATCGTACTATCAATATATCGGTTTATTATCAATTCTTGGTGATAAGTACCAGGGAATCAATTTTAGTGTAAATTGAAGTATTTTTGAATAATTCTGGCATATTATTCAGATAAATTAAAAAGATTAACATATATAATTCTGATTGTAAACCACCTTGTGTATATTGCTCTGTACTTTGACCCACTTGTTGGTTGTTTTGATCAATCAACGTGTCTGATAGCACAGTAGTTGTTAAAAGGCGAGGTAGGCCACCGCGTAACCCTCTAACATCAGTAAGCGTGGCTAGTTCTACCACTGAGTTAAATGTGAATCCAGGAGCTGAATCTTTCATTGGTGATATTGGTCCAGTGAAGGTCACTCTAACACAAGCCTCACCAGAGGATCGAGCAGCTGGTGGATCCAATCGTCCCCCATCACGTCCAGATTCCTTTCTCTCTTCTTTGGGAAATATAGGGGATTTATTTGGAAGTGATGATGTTTCTGGGGATAATAATTATTCAGCAGACCCTCCTTCATTTTTTAATCAGCGTATCACCACACCAACTAGTCAACTTCCATTGACCATGCCTCGTGTTGAAAATTTGATTCTTGGGCCTCCAGGTGGCGGATTTAATCCACCTCTGCCTAAAGGATCCACCAAGACCACCAAAATTACAAAAGAAAAGCCACCAGTAAAAATATTGCCGCGTTTTGATGACCTTTTGCAAGACCATGAAAGCCCATTTCTACGTAGTAGAGTCAGCTCGCGTATACCTCCGCAGGATGTTCCACTGAGCCATCAGGTTGATCCTGAAGACGACTTGGATCGTCGCAAACCTCCGCGTCGGCAAAGAACTAAATCTCAGGTGGATGACTGCCAGGTTTTGAGCTCTAACTCGCGTCGTCTGCCAGAAGACAACCACTTGTTCCAAGACGTCAGGTTGATCCTGAAGACGACTTGGAATATCTGGAGCCTCCTCGTCGTCAAAAAACCAGAATTTTGTTGGATGATCAACGAGATTCTGGAGCGTCTCCCAGAGTATTGCAAGACCTTAAAACAGCCAACTTGACTATTAACCGTGATAAGAGTCATTTCTGTTGCTCAGAAGTTCAGTATTTGGGGTTCATCGTGAATCAGAGCGGTCTCCAGGTTGATCCGGAGAAAACTGCTGCTGTGATGGATTATCCACCACCTTTGAACCTCAAACAACTGCGTCGTTTTCATGGTATGGCGTCCTGGTATCGGAGATTCATCTCAGATTTTGCGTCTCTGGCAGAACCATTGGCGAGGTTAACCAAGAAAGGTATACCTTAGACGTGGGGAGAGTTACAAGTAAATAGCTTTCGTGAATTAAAACTCTGGCTTACCACCGTTCCGACTTTGGCGTGCCCAGATTTCTCGGTACCTTTCTTTTTGCAAACTGATGCAAGTATTGTAGGTTTAGGCGCAGTCTTGACTCAGACAATAAACTCGATATCCAGTACTCTGGTCGATCCAGAAATTTCGTTGTTATTTAGAAGGCTATACCTTCACGGTAATGACGGACCATAGTAGTTTGCGTTGGTTAAACAATTTGCGAATTCCAAGTGGTCGCCTTGCACGTTGGTCGTTGGAACTGATGCAATACAGTTTTAACATAATCCATTGCAAGGGTGCTCTTCACCACGTACCGGACGCACTATCACGAATACCTGATAGACTTAAAATTATCGAAGACTCGACTGTCACAAAAGATCACTGGTATTGCTCAAAGTTCCATAAAGTCCATCATCTCCCAGATAGCCATCCTGACTGGAAGGGAGTTGGTGACTGGATAAATTTTCACAGGCCGCAATCTTTCATTGTCACGGAATTTCAGGACCTGTCAGCCTGGAAATTGGTTGTCCCCAGGGAATTACGTAAACAAGTCATTCAGTCATGTCATGGTCCACTTCATCAAGGTAATCTAGGTATTGACAAAACATACAGAAGAGTTGCGATGCAATACTTTTGGCCAAATATGTTTCGTGAAATATCTAGATTTATCTCGCGTTGTGAAACCTGTCAGCGGACAAAATCTGATTCAGCTAAGCCTCGCGGATTGATAGGTAAGCGCTTAGCAAAGAACCATGATCAATAATAGCCGCGGACATTATGGGACCGTTACCTCGTTCGCGTAATGGTAAATCTCATTTTCTTGTTCTGTTCAAGATCAGATGACAAAGTACGTCGAGTTAGTTCCTTTACGAGTAGCTACTGGTCGTGTCATTCGTTAAAAACTTAAAGATTTGATAATTTTCCGACACGGTGCCCCCCCAGACATTAATTACAGACAACGGCACGGAATTCGTGAACAAAGAAATCAAGTCTTTAGCAATATGGGCCGGTATTGATTTACAGACCACACCCCCATACCATCCACAAGCTGATCCAGTGGAACGGGTAAATCGTTGCCTAAAGAACATGTTAAGGACCTATCTTGATGGGAACCACCGAGTTTAGGACATATTTCTTCCCGAATTTCGTTTTGCATTTAACACAGCATACCATGACTCGTTAATGACCTCACCGACTTTTGCCAATACTGGTCGTGAACCTCGTCCACCAAATTCTCTTCGGCACAGATTGGAAGGTCAATCTGACCTAATTCCAGTACCGATAGAGAAATGAAATGAACGGATGAGACGTCTGAATGTTCTCCGTAAAGCTTTGATCTTCGATAGAGACGAGACTTCAGACAGACAATCCACCCAGTATTATTCTCGACATAGACCTTGCGAATTTTCTGTTGGCCAATTAGTTCTGAGGAAAACTCATCCTCTTTCAAACTCAGGTCAGCATTATGCGGCTGGTCTTGAAAAACGTTTTGGAGGACCTTTCGTCATTACTCGAAAATTCTCAGCCAATCGCTATGAATTATCTTATTTTGCTGACAAAAATTTGGGTCAATCAGCTATTTCTGACTTGAAACCATGGGTAGCCCCACACTAATCATCAGTTACACAATTGCTACCGCATCTTGTTTTTATATTGTTATAGATAAGGAAGTTGCATTCAAGTCACAAATCATTGAGTAACCCGACAATACCAAGAAGACAGACTCGGTCTACTAGGAAGGATCTCAGTAAAATAAAACCAACACCAGCTCAATTGATTTATACCGACAGTAAAAGTAAATCGGAGGATGGTACTGGAATACCAGCACCACTAGCCCAAGTTCCCATGGATCAATCACAGGAACTTGTCTTGGTGGATGATCTGGAGCCTTTTCCGGGACCAACTGAAGAGGTTAGCTACGGCTGATTCAAAAATAGCCGGAGCCATCTCAGGAGTTTGCACAAAACTACAACATTACCAGAAATCGGTGGATCAGGTCACCACAGCAGCCAAGGAATTAGCAGCAATTAAAGCTGCCCTGGGAGCCACGCCAACAAAGCCAAATTTTGGAAGTAATTTGATCTCATGGGAAGGTGAAATTCCAAGTGCAATTTAGAGTCAGTTTCTACTGGAGGTGACACATTAGACTGTACCCCAGGTACAGACTCAGAATTCGAGTCAATTATCTGTTGCAATTGTGTTGCTTTCAGAAATAATACCACGAGTAGAACTGTTAAGACTGGATAGTCCAAAGACTACCCCAAGAGCGGATCAAGGTCCATTTCAATCGGAGTTCAAAGCAGTTGACCCTCCAAAAAGAATGAGTAAGACACGGTCGAAGAAAGGGGCTAGACCAAAAATAATTGGAAGTGAGACGGTATTGTTAAGAGTTTATCCTCCTCTCAAGAACTCTAAGGCTGGTAGATCCGCCAAGAAGAAGGGTGAATTAGAGAAGTCGTCATTTTGGGTCTTCCTTGTCTAGATCAAGAGACTCACTCAAACCAGATGCTCCTTGTTTGGCGGCTGCAATCATCAGCAGCTCCGTTCAAGACTTTGGCATACTCCCATAAAGTACCAAAAACCGAGACTTGTTGGAATGCCCCACCTGGTTCGCCTTTGATGAACGACTCATTGGATGGCATGAGTGGTGGAATGCAATCACCAGTGCTCTCGTTGGAGGATTTGACTATCGAGCAGGACTTCGAGATGGATTTGACGTGTTTGGGTGAATCAACCGCAGCTAAAGTTGAACTACCATGAACTTTACTTGAAACTGGTTGAACAAAACCTCGCAGGCACCCAGATCGACGATGCCCTTCTGTTGGATCAGAAGCACCAAAACCAGCGGTACGTCGTTCTGCTAGCGCTGAGCCGGAGCCACGAGAAAACAACCGGCCAAAACTTGACGTTGTGGAGAAAGTACCTGCAGTAGCCAAGCCACCTCTAGATTATGTTATGTCTGGGGTTATGCATGCAGGACGAGGTCGTGAAAGAGGTCGATGTAGACTCAACACTGTCAGTAGCACCTCCACACAGCTATCTAGACCTGGCAGTGTCTTCACCGAGATAGAGTCTATAATGGGTTCATCGATGTCTCCAAATACACCTGGACCAGATTCATGACCACCATCAAGAAAAGTGGTTACCTTGGTTAGGTGTTGTACAGGATAGTAGCACTCATTATCCACCAACACCACCTCAAGATCATCACAGAGACGGCGCTTACATTTATCGTGAACAATATTCGACTCAATATGTGGCACCAGGATATGCCATGGAGACTCACGTGGAAAGGGGAATAACACCTACAGGTCATCCAGAATGGATCTGCCGACAAGCTTGTTATGATTATGGTTGGGCAGGGCCCATACCTAGACACGCAGGTCCCGCATCTGGTTACTCAGCAGAACCTCCGTTCTCAAAACCTGGGCATCCATTTCTAAAACCTGGACCTCCATTTCCAGTACCTATAATATGAAAGACTTATTACTTATAGTTTGTTAACTAGCTAAATAAAGACTTTTATACTTTTCTATAATTTTGACTTTGTTATAAATTTGCGCCATGTCCTAGTTGATTTAGATTTGTTTCAGGAACCTCAGAAGCAAGAATCAACTGGATTTACACTTGATACAAGATGTGAGAAGATGTCGTCGTCGTTGGAGGAGTCTGGGGAGGACGCTGTAGCGATTCTCGCTGCCTTATAGGCTAAAAGAGGCAAAACCACCGTAAATCCTCCAATCAACGACTTCGCTCTATTTTATTTTATTATTTAATATTTTTTTCTCGTTAATTATTATTATTATGTATAGTTTTCTTTTCCCTCCTTTTTGTTGAGAAAAGAGAGGAGAAATAGCTTTGAGTGGGGTCAGCATGGGTAGATCCGTAGCTGCTCCGAAATATCTTGAGCTGATTCACCTCTCTCTTGGCTGTAGGACGTTGGTTGATACAGTCTCGTAATAATTATAACTTTTGTTTTTTTTGTTTTTTTTCTAAAGATTATTGGGTTTATTCGATGATAATTAGAAATACTTCAAATTATATTCATTGCAAAAATAAGACAGTGATCTTATTCTGCTGTTACCCTAAAATTTAGTGTATTTCTAAAGTGAAAAAAAAAAAAAAANAAAAAAAAAAAAAACATAATAATTTATAAACCTAAGTTTGTAAGTCAAAAACTCAATATTGAAACTAATAATAGTATGTCGAAAATTGAAAGATAACAACATTTAAATTAAAGTAGATTATTCAAGTATTTGACACAATTGAAAAAATAAAGAAAATATTTAAAAGGACTAGATTAATATAAAAACAAAAATTGATTTTTTATGATGTTTTTGAAATTCAACGAGAATGTTTAATTATAATAAACTAATCAATTGGAATAGACTTTACAAATAATATTTATAATTGAGTATAGAAAAAACGATTCGATCATTATGAAAAATAATAATTTTGTAATTGAAATAAGCTAAAAGCAGATTCAAAAATTTTTATATTTTAAAATTTATAATTTTTGTTTTTTTTTTACTTTTTTCTGAAGATTATAAGCTGATTTGATGAAAATTAAAAATTTTTTAAATTATACTCATTGCAAATATAATACAGTGATATTTTTTTGCTGTTGTTACGTACTGGTAATTTTTATATTTAAAATAAGTAATTAATTGATAATATTTGTTAAAATCAAGGAACTAGTTTAATATCGAGTAAGCACATAAATTTTTCTTTTCATTTTTCATAATTATTTTTCATTTTAGCGAAATTGACATATCTTTTGAATATTTTTTACCTTTTTTTTTAATTATTTTTCATTTCACATTTTATTTCTCATTGACGTAGTATATTTTATAAAAGCAACTCGATATTTTGCATCCGTTGACTTCAGCAATTGTTATAAATAATTGTCTTTGCAAATATTAAATGCTGACTATCGTGGGACAGGTAAAATATAATTGGTCAAGATGTTCCCACTTTAGTTCATCCCTTCTTCAGTTTTTAATTTTTATAGGAATTTTTATTTTTCTTAGTTTTAAGGAGCCTCACTCTTGCGACAACTTTCGTACTATTCAAATCATTAAATTTGAATCAAATAAGATTTTTATAAAATCAAAATTTATTAAATAAAATAATAAAATCAATTAAACTTCACGTTTCAAATAAATAAAATTTTCAAAGTGAATATAAATTAATTAATCCTTTTAATTAATTTAACCTCCCTAATCCTATAAAATAATTGACTGTGACATTTCTCCGAGGTGTTGTTTTTCTGTGCTAAGAGTTATTACCGTCTGAATTTTTTTAAACTATTACCATCAACAAGGCGACCATCCAGATTGACATGCTCTCAACATAAATTGGTTTTGGAATATTCTAACATCCAGGTACATCTACAATTATACACAATCCTTCCTAACCCGTTACCCTGTAGGGAATAACAAAATAAGAGGATTTTTATAAATAACGTTGCATTTTGAGGATTGGTATCCATCAGCATCAAATTTTTCTCCAGAAAAATATGATGAATTAATAAAAAATCTTTTAGAACTTCCGAGATTTGAGAAAAAATAAAAAATGGCAATTCGAATTGGACCAAGGTCTATTATTAATTGAAAATTCAGAAAACAAAAATGTTGAAGTAATTACCAAATAACGGATGCTGCCATTTATCATTCCACCACGTGGTAGAATATCTCCAACAAACAAAATTTCTGTTGTTGATCGTCAAAAAAGTCTAGTTCTTCTTGTCAAGGTAATTCATTTTCAAATATTTATAACAATGTGTTGAAAAATTCATATTTTCATTATATCAACTAATTCATGTTTTTTTATTTTTTATTTTTTATCAAAGACATCACTGAAATCGAAGCAGTGTACAGTGAAAGGGCTAAAAATCTTCATGAGAGGAATTCTACACTTCAACCAATGTTAATTTTTACTGGTGAAAGTTGGTCTGAAATCAACGATTTATATATTTGTATAAACAACATTTTTTGGAAAACAAATTATGCTAACCGAGCTGTAGATATTATTTTTGAATCTTTTTTTGTCTTGAAAACATCATTCTCTATTGAAAGTAATGTTTTATGGGGAATTATCCAAAAAATGATTTATAAAATAAATTTTTCACCAGTAGATCCGATTGCTAGCGGAATAATAATTGATTTAGAAAAATTAACAAATAATGAAAATATAAAAGAAAACATTGAAAATTGAGAAATAAATAATACAAATGACAATACAACTGATAAAAATGAAAAAATAACTGAAATTATAAAAATAACTAATACAAATGATAATACAACTGATAAAAAAAAAATAATAAATCAAGTTATCAAAATAAAAAATACAAATGTCAATACAACCGGTTGAATAATTACTGGAAAAGATGTTATATAAATAGAAAAAGATGTAAATGTAACTGAAAACAATGCTGAAAAAAAATTAGGTTAAGTACATTTTAAAAATGATTTTTAAAATAAAGTAATTATAAGAAATTTATGTAATAAAAATTATATCGAGACATAAAGAATATATTATAAATGTTGAAAATAATTAAAAATATTTTAAAAATTGAAAAACTAATTTAAATTAATCAAAATTTAAAAGAAAATTATGTCTCAATATTTTTTTCTTTTTTTAAGAAACGATTGTTTATTGAATTAAAAAAAAAAATTTCCACTTCGTTCTAGTAGAAAATATTATGTTATCAATTGAATTTTTAATAATTATAATTATTAATAATATATAATATAATATAAGAATATTATTTGACTATCTGCAAAAAAATTTTATAGTTATCTCTTTAATATAAAATCTAAACAAAAAAAGGAACACAGTTTTTTTTACAAAAAGGAGCGTCAAGT
>MKYW01000045.1:31077-43545 GCA_015776835.1 Aphidius ervi
GATTCATTTGATGAATCTTTTTGTTTTTTTTTTTTTTTTAAACGAATTTGGTTATTTATTAATCAACTTTTAAATTAATAATTATTATTAAAGTTTTTTTTCTTTTTTTTCTTTTCATTCGTTGTTACTAGAATCTACAACTTTTTCAACATTATTTTTGACATTGTTGTTGTTAGTTACATCTGTTGATGTTGATTGATTTTTATCAGTAACAATTGGCACATCAAAATTCTCCACATTGTTTAATTCTTTAAAAGAACTTTCAGGTAATTTATTATCAATTATTGATTTATTATCCTCAAGATAATCTTTTTGTTTTGATAAATTTTCATGATTTTTAATTTCTTCTTCAACTGGAAGAATTGACTCGTCTTTTGTAACACATTGAGTTATTAAATGTTGATCAATTTTTTCAGTTATTGATGAGTCATTTGGTGATACTTGGACTTTTACAGTTTCTTGAGATTCACCTTTGGAAATAAATAATTTTGTATCAGGTTGTTGTTTTTCTTCAATGATAATTTTTTCAACAATAGACTCTTCTTTTTTATTTTTTATTGCAGTAAAATCTTCAAAGTTTTCAGTCATTAATACATTTGTTTTATTTTCATTTTGAATTTCTAATTTCAATTCAGTTTGTTGTTGTTCTTCTTCAACAAATAACTCTTTTTTTTCATTTTTAACATCATTGACATTTTCTTTTTGAATTTCTAATTTTAATTCAACTTGTTGTTCTTCTTCAACGATAGCTTTTTCAACAACAGACTCTTCTTTTTTATTTTTAACATCTTCAACAACATTTTCCGAAGTTAATACATTTGTTTTATTTTCATTTTGAATTTCTAATTTCAATTCAGGTTGTTCCTCATCAATGATAATTTTTTCCACAATCAAAGATTCTTCTATTTCATTTTTAACATCCTTGACATTTTCATTTTGAATTTCTAATTTTGATTCAAGTTGTTGTTTTTCTTCAGCGATAATTTTTTCAACAATCAAAGATTCTTCTTTTTTATTTTTCACTTCAACAACATCCTCCACCTTTTCAGTAATTAATACATTTATATTTGTTGAATTTTCAATTTGAATATCTTCATTTTCAGTTACAATAACTTTCGAAACATCTTTTTCAATTATTTCATCTTTATCTGGTACATATTCATCACTTGTTGAAGAACCATTATTTAAATTATCATTATTAATTTGTTCTTCAATTTTTTCATCAACAAAATTATCATTTTTCAAGTCTATAACTCTTTCATTCTCAGCAATTAATAAATTTTCTTCAACTGATTCATGCTCAATATTTAATAGATCTTGTCTATCAACAAGCTGTTCAATCATTTTAACATCAACTGAATTATCACAAGTTGTCTCAACATATCCACTATCATCATGAACATTACTGTCAAAATAATTTATCTCAAAATCATTTGAATATTCTTTGCTATCATTATAAAAAGCTTCATCTTGATCATTTTGTAATTTTTCATCTTCTACATTATTATCAATGATTTCAACTTGTTCTTTAATTTCATTATCATCATCATCATCAGCAGCATTTATAACACTTTTTATATCATTTTTTTTATCTGTAAATTTTGATGTATTATTACGATGACTTGTTGGTGATTTTACAGTATAATTTTGATTATTATTTCCTTGTCTCATAGTATGCATTGGTTTTTGAAAACTTTTAAAATCTTTTTTACCACCATATGAAGATTTTTGTAATTTCAAATCATATTTATCATCTTTTCTTGATGAAAATAATGATTTTTCAGTTTCTCTTTTACGTTGTGTATGTGGACTTTTTGTTGTATTATTATTTGGTTTATCATCAAGTGATGTTTGACGATTAAATGTTGATATTTCAAATGTTGATGATGATGATGATGCAGATGATGCATAGTGTTCACCACCTGATTGACTGCTATACATCATACGTGTTCTTTGACGTGGACCAACTCTACCAGTTCCAGCAACATTTGCAGCACTCACTAAAATATAAATACAAAATTAAAATACAACAAACATTACATAAATAAAATAAATATTAAAATAAAAAATATACAAACTTTTAACACTTGTTACTGAATTTTTTAATGTCTTATCAGTATGATTAGCAATTGGTTTATTATTTTTATCATCTGTAAATGATACTTTTTTATCATAATCAAAATCACGATGTGTAGAATTGACATTTGTATGATTATAATTTTTAGAATATTGTCCTCTTGAATAAAATCTATCATTATCATTATGTTCATGTTGTTTACCATTATCAAAACCAAAATTAAAACGATTATTTTCTTTTTTTGATACATCATCAATCATATACATTTTATCATTATCCCATTCACGTCGCCAATTACCTTCAGCAGTTATTTGTCTATTTATTCTAGCTTCATCAATTTTTTTTCTTTCAATTCTCCATGCATCATAATCTGGATGTGATTCATCTAATGTATTATCACAATGTTCATAATAATCACGTCCATGTAGATCTTTTTTATCATTATTTTTTTTACGAAAATTTGATTTATTTATTATTTTATTATTTTTTCCACGATTTTTTAAATTATCATTTTTATTATTATCTGTATGACGTTGTTCTTCACGTTCTGAATCAGCTAAAAAATTATATTTTGGATCTGGTGGTGGACCTTCACCTTGTGGATAAGAATAAATTTTTTTATTTGTTCCATTTGATGCACTACCAGCTCCACCAACTCCACCACCAGGACGATACTGATTATTTGATTCAATATTTTGTTCACGAATTCTTGGCTTTGATTGTGATTTTATTGTTGATGTTGATGAAAATTCAGGTGGTTCTTTACGTTCTGGCCAGTCTGTTGATGGTGACATCTGTACCAGTGCATTTAATTGAGCTGCATTTTTTTTATCAGCTTCAACTTCCTATTTTAAAACAACGAAAAAAATTAAAAATCAATAATAAAATTATAAATAACATAATAAACTATTATAATTACTTCATGTCTTCTACGAATTTCTTCATTTTGTTGACGAATTTTTAGTATTTTTTCTTCAAGAGCATCAGTTGCCATTATTCTAAAAATAATATTTACATTTTTTTTTCAATTAAAAATCATCAATTACAATTTAAATATAAAATAATTACCCTGGATAAATAAAAAACAATAAAATACCTTGGTAAATATTATGATGATTTTGTGATAGATTAAATTTATTGAAACGTGTCAATAAAAATTTATTATAATGATTGATGATGTTATCGAGACATTTGTGATTTTTGTCAATAATAATGATGAAAAATTATTATTATTTTTACATATTATAAATATATGAGTGTGATGCCAATCACGTAGAAAAGTAGACTTCCGAATTCCAAACCCTTTTTACCGTTTGATTATCTCTTTGTAATTATCTTTCACTTTGAAAAAAAAGAGATAAAAATATCAATGCTTGATCAAAAATAAGTACTTTCAATGCTCGTTTTTATTATTGTTTTTGTTAAACATGTATGTTTATTTATTTATCTCTGATAATTTTTCTTTTATCACTATTGTTTTGAGAGAAAAGTTTTTTTATTGTTTGTGATTTTGTTTATGTGTGTGTGTTGATTATAATTTAGTGCAATTTTATTCTGCAAGGGGCATTTATAAAGTTGATGTATCATTCTATGTTGAATTTTTTTCATGACAAAAGATTACTATTATTGTTATCATCACTATTATTATTGAATACATGCTCATTGACAGTCATTGACTGCACTCACATATTCGCGGAACATTATTAAATAATAATTTATTGATAAATTTAAAAACTTGGTAAAGTTGTTGATTGATTTGTTTTTGTCGATATCGAAATTTTTTCGAGTAGAAAACATGTCTGACTCTGCTGGAAATTGGTGTCTTATTGAAAGTGATCCAGGTGTTTTTACCGAATTAATTCGTGAATTTGGTAATAATCTAATTAATATTTATTTATTATATTATTATAAAGCTATTAATAATATTGTATTTTACAAGTACAAAAAAAAAGAGTTGTTATATTTTGAAAAAAAAAGAGCATTTTTCTAAAGTTGATACATTTTTTTTATGTCAAAATTTGTTGATTGTTTATTTGTATTTTTAATTATAGGCTCAAAAGGTGTTCAAGTTGAAGAATTATGGAGTCTAGAAGATGAACATTTTGAAGAACTCAAGTTAGTAGTAATTAAAATATAATTAATCATTTAAAAAAAAAAAAAAAAACAATGATAAGAAAAAATACATAACCTCAAATTATATCAACACAAATATTAATAATAATGATAATTATTTATGTATGTTTTAGACCGGTTCATGGTTTGATATTTCTTTTTAAATGGGTTCAAGATGATGAACCAGCTGGTACCCTTGTTCGTGACAATAGATTGGATAAAATTTTTTTTGCCAAACAGGTAATAAATAAAAAACAAAATTTGCAAGTCATGTTTAAATTTCTATAAATATTATATTTTATTTATAGGTAATAAATAATGCATGTGCAACTCAAGCAATAATAAGTGTATTATTAAATTGCAAACATCCAGATGTATCAATTGGTACAAATCTTGAAGAACTTAAAAGTTTTTGTCAAAGTTTTGATGCAACAATGAGAGGACTTGCATTAAGTAATTCTGAAGTTATACGAAGTGTTCATAATTCATTTTCAAGGTTTGTTATTTATAAAAAAAATAAAGTATTTAAATAATAATAAATTTTTTATATTTTTTAGACAAACATTGTTTGAAATTGATACAAAACAAGCAACAAAAGATGATGATGTTTTTCATTTTGTCAGTTATATACCAATTGATGGTCGTCTTTATGAGTTGGATGGTTTAAAAGATGGTCCAATGGATTTAGGACCATGTCCAGCTGGTGATGATTGGATTCGTGCAGCTAAACCAATTATTCAAAAAAGAATAAACAAGTAATTTAATATTTTTTTTTTTTGTAATAAATTTATAATTTAATATTTTGAATATTTAATTATTATATGTTATTTAGGTACAATGAAGGTGAAATACATTTCAACTTGATGGCAATTGTATCAGATAGAAAAATGCTATATGAAAAACAAAAACAAACTACAACTGATCCAGTTCAATTAGCACGTTTAGATATGTTAATACAAGATGAATTGAATAAAACAAAAAGATATAAGGTAGAAAATATTCGTCGTAAACATAATTATCTACCTCTTATTATGGAACTATTAAAAGTATTGGCTAAAGAAGGAAAACTTATTCCACTTTATCAAAAAGCTAAAGAAAAAACACTTGAAAAAGAAAAAATGATTGTGGATAATTAAATACTTGAATTTAATAATAATTAATGTCAACATTTATCATTTGTAAAACATTTTTTATTAAAGTATCAAAAATGATTGAATTTTCTTTTCTATTTAATGTTTTTTTTTTTTTTTTTNTTTTTTTTTTTTTTTTATCAACAATTTTATATAAAAATTATGATAAAAAAATAAATTTTAATGTAACTTTTTATAATAATAATAATAATAAAGATGCATCAATTAGAAAATATAAAAATTATTTAATAATTTTAAATGTCAGCATCAACATCTTCGTCTTCGTCATCATCGTTATTGTCATCATCTTGTTCTAATTTTGGTATTATATCCAAACAATCATCAATAAATTTAACTGTTCCATTTTCATAAGCTAATCTTGGTAAATAACGATCTTTTATGTCGTATTTAAAATTGTCAATTTGAATTTGATAAAGATCATTTATAAATTTACCAAAACTTAATCTTCTATCAGCATATGTTAGCTTAGTTTGTTCTTTATCTTTAAGTTTCATACGATGTAATGTTTCTGATAGAAAATCTTTAGTATAACCATCAAAATATTTAACAATATGTGGCCAATTAATTTTCGTTGGATTTGTTATTTTTTTTTTATATAAATATTTTGTTAACATTATTTTAACGTCATTTAAATATATTTTATTTGGACAAAATAGCTGCATATGAAGTTGATGCAGCCAAAAATAACGTAATGTTTTTACATTTATTTGCATTTTTTCTTCCATTTTTTCCCAAACAACATATGGTATTACTGCATCTTTTAGCTCCATAATGTCAGTGCTTAGTGTTAAATCTAACAAGTTTTTTATATAACTTTTAATCAAAGAAAGAGTCCATTTTATACTTCGCATACCTAGAAAAACAAAAATATAAATTAATAAGTTAAAATTATAAATTAAAATAATATTTTTAATAATTACTTTCGTCATGTTTCTTTTCAAGCTGTAATGTTCTTTTCAGATAAAAATATCTTCTGTGTATTGAATCATATGGTCGATTTAAAATTTCTGGTAGAATAATACTTTTACTCATTGCTGGTTTTTTTTGTTGAAAATATTTTATTATTGTTTTATCTTCATCTTTAGTATATCTTCTAGATCTAAAAAATAATAAATAAATTATTAAATTATATTTTTAAAATATAAAAAAATTATTAACTTACTTAATTTCTAGTCGTCTTCTAAATTCATAAAGTCTTTCAAATCTTTTAAAAACACTAAATAATGGTCTTTGTGGTAATCCATTAGCTAAAAATTGTACAAATTTTTTTCTTTCTTTATCATCTTTTATAAATATATTACCATTATAACGTTTACTGAAAAATCTTTCATTATCAATTATTAAAAAATTAATATCACAAAATCTTTTCCAATTTTTTTTAATAATATTATCTTCTTTTCGAGTAAATGCACCAGATTTTAATACTTCATATTGTTTAAATTGTAATTTTTCTTTTTTCGTTAATGGCAATGAACAACTTGTACCAATTTTATGTTGTTTTGGTACTTCATGTTCTAATTCAACTTTAATATGTCGTAACTTTTCAATCATTTCATTTGATATTGGTAATTTTTCTTTTTTTTCATCATTAGAATCATCATTTGAATCATCATCTGAATCATCAAATTCATTTGCTATTTTTGTTGATAAATTTGTTGTATCATTTTCTCTATTTTCATCATTTGAATCATCAAAATTTGTATTTATTTTTGTCAAATTATCATCAATATCATCATCATCATCATCATTTTCTTCTTTTATAATTGATGATCTTGTTTTTCTTTTATTTATTTTTTTAGTTTTTTTATTATAAACTTTTGGTGGACTTTCAATTTCAAATTCAGTCAAACTATCATCATCTGAATAAATATTATTTGCTAAAAGTGTTGATGACATTTTTGGTTTTTTAGAAATTGGCTCAGTTGATAATGGATCTTTGAGATAATCAAAATTATTTTTAACTTTTAATTTATTATTTGTTGTCATTCCAGCTAATACTTTATCATCAATTTCAAGTTTTTCATTTTCTTGAAATGTATCAACTAATGTATCAACAGCTTCAAATGTAAAACTTGTTGGTTGATGATTACTTTCATTTATTGTTTCACACATATTTTCATATTCTGTATCTGAATTGAATGATCTATTGCAAGCATTTTTAGGTGTTAATAATAATTTGTCATCATCATTTAAATTTAATATTGATTTATGAATATTTTTCATTGAATTTGATTCATCTTTTTTAGCTGAATTAATATTCTTTGATGAATCTTCGGATGAATTAATTGGCAATTTGGCTGGAGTACTATTAACCAATGAATCCAAGAATGTCTGACCTGATGATTTAAATAAACTGATATTATAGTTGATGAATCTTTGAAAAAAGTAAATGAAAATTTAGCTAATGTGTTATTAAATAATAATTTATTACCTGATGGTTTAGCTGGACTAACACGAGTTGAAGAATCAACTGGAGCCTGAGCTGGATCAATTTCAGTTGATGAATTGTTGGGTAGATTAACTACTGGTTTAGCTGGACTCATATTTTTTGATGAATCAATTGTTAATTTTGCTGGACTGTTATTAGTTGATGAATCTTTAGACGAGCCAGTATCAGATTTAGCTGGACTGACATTATTCGTTGAATTATTTGATGAATCAGCAGCTGTTTTTTCTGGACTACCATTAATTGATGAGTTCATGGATGAATCAACTGGAGCTTTAACTGGACTGACATTTTTTGATGAATTTTTAGATGTATCAATTACTAATTTTGCTGGACTGTCATTAGTTGATGAATCATTTGCTGAATTATCTACTAATTTAGCTGGAGTACTATTTTTTGATGAATTATTAGACAAATTAACTTCTGGCTTTGCTGGACTATTTTTAATTGATGAATCAACTACTAATTTAGCTGGGCTACTATTTTTTGATGAATTATTAGACAAATTAATTGCTGGCTTTGCTGGACTGTCTTTAGTTGATGAATCATTTGACGAATCAACTACTAATTTAGCTGGACTACTATTTTTTGATGAATTATAAGAAAAATTAACTGCTTGCTTTACTGGACTGTCTTTAGTTGATGAATCATTTGACGAATTTACTGCTGGCTTTGCTGGACTACCATTAATTGATGAATTATTTGACGAATTAACTGCAGGCTTTGTTGGACTACCATTAACTGATGAATCATTAGAAGAATCGATTGGAGATTTAGCTGGACTTTTATTTTCTGATGAGTTCTTAAACGATTTAATTGGAGATTTAGCTTGACTCTTATTTTCTGATAAATTATCAGACGAATTAACTGCTGATTTTGCTGGACTACCATTAGTTGATGAATCATTCAACGAATCAACTACTAATTTACCTGGACTTTTATTATTCAATGAATTATTAGACAAATCAACTGATTTTTTTGCTGGACTGTAATTAGTTGATGATGAATCATTTGATGAATTAACTTTTGATTTAGCTGGACTGCTATGAACTGATGAATTATCAGAAAAATCAACTGGTGACTTTGCTGGACTACTATATGTTGATAAATAATCAGATAAATCATCAGATAAATCAGCTTCTAATTCAGCTGGTCTCTCATTAACTGATGAATTCTTAAACAATTCAATTGGAGATTTAGATAAAGTAGTACTAGCTGATAAATCCTTTGACGAATTAACTGGTGAATTTGGTGGACTGTCATTAGTTGACATATTAACTGGTGATTTAACTGGACTAATGTTAAATGAACTTGTCATTTCATTAATACCATTTAAATTTTTAACAACAAGATTTTTATCATCAAATTTATTAACTAATTTAATTGGTGTCATAACTTCATCAATTGACATTGTTGTATCATTTTTTTGTGGTGTTTTTGGTATTGCAATATTTTTATTATGATTATTACGACGTAAAGTAACATGATTAAATGTCTCTGGTGTTTTTGGAGTAACAATTTTCTTTAAATTTTGTACAATAAAACTACGATGAAGTTTTGGAATACCAACACTTTTAAGTCTTTTAACTTTTTTTTTAGTTCTTGGAGTTATTGGATCAATTTTTAAATCAATTGTTGATTTTTTCATCAATGGAAATGAATGTCTTCTTGATTTATTATTAATTTTATTTGACAATGAAATTACTGATGTATTTATTGTTAAATTTAAATTATCCAATGTTTTATTTGTTGGAAAATGTATTGTTGATGAATGTTCATTGAATGTTATGTCAAATGTTTCTTTTGATTCATTAAAATTTTTTAATTCATTTTTTACAAAACTCATCAAGGTGTCAGATTTATTGGCTTCATTTGGCAAACGTAAAATTGATGAACGAGATTTAAATATATTCTTAGCTTTTTCATTTGACTGTGATCTTATTTTCGTCATTTTAAAATTAATGTATTTATTTAAATTAAATTTATTTATAATTTATTGTTCAAGTATATTTTATTTGCAATTATTTTACAAGGCAACACGTGTTCAACTAATAATAATCAACACAAACAATATGGTAATTGAGAAACTCTTGGCTCCGCCATCTTGTGGAGCACTTTCTGGATCAACAACTTTTTTTTTTTTTTTAGGAGAAAAAAAACAAAAACAAAAATAACAATGGATAAAAAAAAAAATAATACACATCTAGTTCAATCCAGCTGTTATTATACTGTCAATTTTTTTAAATTACCAAGTTCTAATCAATAATCAAAAATAATAATAAATTGCTCCAATACTGAAGGGAATTAAAGTAAATTATTAAAAAATTTTTTTATTAATTTGATAGAATACCAACGTCAGGTTAAAAATAAAAATACATATTTTTCATTACACGTCTTATCCGACATTTTATAAACAAAAACACACGCAGTGTTTTTCTCTTTGAGCAAATATTACATATTAATAAATAAATAATAAATTAATCAAAATGAATGACGAATCAAATGGAGAATCAACATTTGAATTTGTGGATAAACGAGTTGAAGAAATGACAATAACTGGTGATTTAACAAAAAATGGTTAGATCATATATTTAGTTATTTAATAGAATATATTGTCAGCCATATATAATGTCAACACAAAGAAAATAAAAAACAACGCAATATATCAAAATATAATAATTTTAAATAAAAAAAAAATTAATCATAATAATAATTATATTTATAAACAAAAAATAAAAATATTTGAATATTTTTTGTTTTGTAGATTCATCAAGCAACATGTCATCATCATCAACTGGAAATTTATTGTCAAATATTGCTCCACCATCAGCACTTCCAAGTTTCATTGCAAATCCAGTTCAAATAGCATCATCATCATCAACATCATCAACAGCTAATGATGATAAGAGTAATAGCCAAATTGATTATTCAGCAGATGTACAAACAAAACAACCACAAGATAATCAACAAATTCAACAACCTGCTGGACCATCTGAAACAACATCAGAAAAATTATCAAGATCATCATCACAAGATAGTAATCAATTTTTTGATGCTGGATTAGTTGGAAGTAATTTATTTTCATGGGTCAAAACAAATGTTGTTAACTCAAATGTATTGAGTAAAGTTGCTGAAAAAGCTAAAAGTAGTGTTAACACTATGATTACAACGTTGGATCCACAGATGCGTGAGTTTATTTGTAAGTGTAATTTTGCATCGTTTTGCATTCCCATTACCTTCTTTTTCCTTGTCCTTTTTCTTTTAACAAATTATCATTATTTTCTATTAATAATTGTTCATGAAATAGTCAGGTAATTGCATGAAATGGGTTTTAATTTGCATGATGATTTTGGGTTTTTTAATGAGCTTGTTACATTTATATTTCATTAAATTCCCAACTATTGCAAGATGCTATTTTTGGATTAACTAGAGCAGTCAATGCTGGATAGTTGAGTCCAAAAATTAGTAGACACATTGACAAGAGAAAAAAAAAGAATTGTATTTGTTTATTTGATTGTGATTGTTGTTGGTTGATTTAATTTTTTGTATGGTTTGTTAGATGAAAAATATGTATGTGTCTTACAGATTCTGGTGGTGATTGTAAAATAATTGTTGCAACAAATGAAGAAGGTAAAATTAGTCCAGTACGTGAAGCATTTCAAAGTGTTTTTGGCAAAGCTACTGTATCGTAAGTTGTAAATTCAAAGAAAAAAAATAAATAAATGTTTTTAAAATTAATAAAAATAATTAATAATTCTAGTGGAATGTCAGTTGATACTGCTGCAGTACCAAAAACACCAATTGGATTTGCAGCAGCTGTTAAATCAGCTGAATCACAAATAAAATTAGCAAAATATAGTCATGATATACCAGATGACATTCCAATAATTGCTGTACAAAATTTTATACATGAAATTGATGATGATAAATGGTATGAACTTGCTGTTATACTTATGGAGGATAAAAAAAATAATGTTAATCTACAGACATTCAGTCAAATGACACCAATACCAAGTCAATTTGTTACAATGGCTAAAACTGAAACACCTGATGATTATCCATTAATAACACTTGGTCTTGCAATATCAATTGATGAATTGATGGCTGATAATTTACAGGTCAGTTTTCCTAAATTCTTTGTACAAATTGATGAATTTAAATCAGCTCTTTAACTAATCATAACTTGCGTTAGCACCAACTTGTTAATTACCCAACAATTTTTTGCTTATCAAGTTTAGAAAAATATAAAATAGATACTTTTCAATTTAAGGTTTCCAAAAATGAGTGGCATCATGCACTAACTGGTGTATCAAGAAGAGACAGTCTTCTTCTAGCAGCTCAATCACTTGCTGGGATTTACAAAAATACAATAGCAATTGTATAATCAATCAACTCAATGGATTCATCAACAACTCTTCATTCTTTTTTTTTTTTTTTGTGTAAATATATAAAGAAAAAATTTGTATTTTATCCTACCAGTTTTATTTATGATATGTAGGTAAATTAAATTTTATGATTTGATATTTTTAATTTAATAATTATTGGCAGTATTTTGTTGTTTAAAAAAAAAACCAATTACATTATCAATATGAAAGCTAAATGTCAAAATGTATTTTCAACACAATAACTTGTAAAATTTATATTTAATTATTATGGGTGAAAGATATTAATAAAAAAAAAAA
>MKYW01000045.1:44228-59493 GCA_015776835.1 Aphidius ervi
TTCAAATACAGTGAGAAAAAAAAAAAATGTGATTTTTCATTGATTGTTTACAATTTGTCGAGGTATGATGCCAAGTCTGGAAGGCCATCTTTCAATCCCTTTCTCTTTCTTGTGTCCTGTAAAATAAAAATAAATAAATAATTAATAAATTGAAATTTTAATTATTAAATAAATGAAAAATTAAATTTTAAAATTTGTATGTTTCCTTATTCAGACTAAGCCAGATTAAATACTGAAAAAGACTAAACTTTAAAAAACACTTTATTATTCCACGAGGTTAAAAATGACATTGTAGTTATTGTTATCCAATGTCATCAGTTATGATCGTGGAAATTAATTGTTAATGAAATGTAAATAAAATGATAACGTACCTGTACGATTGCGTATGGTTTTGAACCAAGTTCCATTGGATCACCTGGAAGTACTTGCCAATGATCAAACACACATTGTGGGAAAGCTTGTCCACCAGTGTGAGATCTCAAATCAGCAGTAAAACCGAATGATTCATTGACAGGCAAATAAGCCTTGACAACGAACATTGGTGTACCAGCAACTTGCATTTCTTCGAAGACATGACCACGACGACGATTGAGTACACCATAAATACCACCAACAGCAACTTCTGGACATTGAATTTCACAAAGATATACTGGTTCCATAAGTCTTGGTTTAGCAGTAAGAAGACAAGCATAAAGACAACGTCTTGTTGTTGGAATAATTTGACCACCACCTCTGTGGATTGCATCAGCGTGAAGTGTAACATCATAAATATTAAAACGTACACCACGAAGATTTTCTTCAGATAAAACACCTTCTTTTGTTGCCCATTGGAAACCAGCAACAACTGAATCTTTAATTTCATTTAAATATTGTACTCCCTTTGTACAATCAAGTAATAAATTTGGTCCAGTACCATCTGGTCCAAAGCACCAAATTTTTCTTGCTTCAGTTGCATCATAATCATATTTTTCACCAAGATAACGTGCACGTGATTTAAAGTCATCTCTTGGATTAACTTTACCATCATCAATATCTTCAGCAAGACCATCAGGCATTGGTTGAGCTCTCATGAACAAACGATTATGTTTGTTTGGTGATTTTGACAAACACATTTGATCTGATTCTTCAGATACTGTTTCACGATATGATACAACTGGATCTGATTTTTTAATTGGAATACATGCATGATCTTCTTCCAAATCTTTCAAACAAATTTCAAGATGAAGTTCACCAGCACCGGCAATAATATGTTCACCAGATTCTTCAATGATACATTGTACCATAGGATCAGATTTTGCCAAACGTTTAAGACCTATTAAATTGAAACAATTTCATTAGTAAAATTGTCATGCTTACTATTAAATGATAATATTTCATTTGTAAATTTTACGTCAGGTTAAAATGTCAACGTTAATCATGGTTATTCATAACCCAGTGCTCAAAAAAGCATTTCATCATAGTAAAATTATTTTTTACAAGTCATTTGAATAGAAAATAAAAGTTGTTATAATAAATACCTTCAACAAGTTTAGGTAAATCAGCTGGATTTTTTGGTTCAACAGCAACACGTACAACTGGTGATACTGAGAATTTCATGACCTTCATGTTGTGGGCATCTTTGAATGTTGTGATGGTACCAGTCTTAACCAAAAATTGATCAACACCAACAAGACCACAGATATTACCTTTAAATTAAAATAAACCAATTAATAATTTGTACAAAGCTTAATAATTATAATTATATTAATTTATATTTTTTTTCAGTTGGCCGTTCTTATTAAATCGCTCATTATATATTCAGAACAGGTCTGTGAAGAACAATCATCATTTAAAATATTTATAATTATTTAATTTTAAAAGTAGAAATGTATTCTTACCAGATGGAACATCTTCAATTGCTTCAACATAACGACCCATCATCAAAACAGTACGTTGGATTGATTTTTCATAAAGATCTTCTTTCTTTCCAACATTGTAATTTGGTCCCATGATACGGCACTTCATACCGGATCCAACTTTACCAGAGAAAACACGACCGAATGCATAGAAACGACCTTTGTCAGATGTCGGTACCATTTTTGATACATACATCATCAATGGTGCTTCTGGATCACAAGTCTATAAATCAATTTTAAAAAATACATAATTAATAATACAATTTATTGATTTTATATTTTTAAATTTAAGAAAATATATATTTTCGTCAGTTGGCCGTTCTTTACATCGCTCATTATTTTTATCAGAACAGGTCTGTGAAGAACAATCATCATATTGAAATTTAAATTGAATTTTTGGATATAATAATAATAAACAATAATTACCTTGATACCCATAGCTGCTTCATCGTCTTGTGGTCCTTCGTACAACATTTCCATACGGTATTTTTGTGCAACAACTGGTGATGGAAGATGGATGGCTATCATCTGAAGAAGAGCCTCTCCAGCTGGCAACCAAGTTCTCATGACAACCTAAATTATATCATAAAAAATTATTATTATTATTAATGACAATTATTAATAAATTATTAAACATTATTAATTAATTTATTTTTTTCAGATTTAGTTCAAATTTCTCGTCAATAAATATTTCAGAAGAGGTGTCAGAAATATTAGAACAAATCATCATATTGATAAATAAATTTTTTAATAAGTAACATAAAATTATTTTAATGATGATAATATACCTTGAGAAGAGCTTTTCCATCCTTGTCTTTGTCTTCGGCTTTCAAGACAATTCCCAATTTAGTGAGAAGACTGTCACATTCATCTTTCTTGTAGTTCATGATGCAATCAAAGACCTAGAAAATTTATAAATAAAAAATATGATTAGAGATGATAATTCATAAAGATATTATTGCTTGTTATTTGATTGAATAATATAATTTGTTGTATCAATGCCTTGGCGACCATCAGGCAAGCATTAAGAAAGAGGCTCTACAGTAGCTTTTCGACATTGTTACATTTAATCTCCTTCCAACACTGTCCATCTGGTCATTGAATCTGAACAAGTTATTTATCAACATTTTAATATAAAATTAAAATAGCTAATAAAAACCGGAGCAAATACTACAAGAGGACGCGTATGTGCAAGAAGGTTTTAATGATAAAAAAAAAAACAGAAGAAATTAAATAATTACCTTGTAAATTGGGTCAAGAACGTACATGCAGAATGAACGCTTGTTATCAGCATCCTTTTGCTTGCTCCATTTCTTTGTTTTTGGATTGAAGAATGATTCTCCCCAAAGACGTCCCATAAGTTTGACAGTATCAATCTTGAATTTTTCAGCATACATTTCAGAGAATTGTTTTAATGTAAATGCCCATCCATGAAGACCAGATCCAAAACCAACTGAACCCTTGCTTGGATCAACACGAATATCACCCATTGGACCATCATCATCAGCATATGTTGCAATAATAACATTGACATTTTCAACAATACGTTGGAAAGTTTGATAAAGATCTTCAGATTCAAGTTGTAATTCAAGTAATGCACGATCCATTTTGTTCATGAACAATACTGGCTTAATTCTTTCAGCAATAGCTTGACGTAATACAGTTTCAGTTTGTACACATACACCAGATACACAATCAACAACAACAAGTGCACCATCAGTAACACGAAGTGCAGCTGTTACTTCAGATGAAAAATCAACGTGACCAGGTGAATCAATTAAATTAATTAAGAAACCTTTTTCATTTGGATCACGTTGATCAGCACAAGTTATAAATGGTAAATCTTTATCATCAAGTTCAAAGTACATAGAAATTGCTGTTGATTTAATTGTAATACAACGATCTTGTTCATCTTTACGTGTATCTGTGAAACGTGTTTCACCAGCTTTAGCACCAGCAATGATACCAGCTTTTGATACAAGTGAATCAGTCAATGTTGATTTACCGTGATCAACGTGAGCGATGACAGACATATTACGAATATTCTTCTTTTTGTTCATCATCCCACGGATCTCGTCTACTGTAAAGTTCACCTACAAACAAAAAAAAAAAAAAAAGAAAACCAAATATTAATATCAAATATTTTTTATAATTATACAAATTTTATTTATTATTAATTTATTATTTCAGTTGGCCGTTCTTATTAAATCGCTCATTATTTATTCAGAACAGGTCTGTGAAGAACAATCATCATTTTGATAATTAAAATTTAAAAAAAAATTAGGTTTTGTTTTTTCAGGAGTTGGTGGATGTTATGCTCATAAATGAATTTTATAAATCAACAATTAATTAAGAAAATAAAATTAATTATTACCAAGATATCTTATCGTCATTATGTTGCTTTTATAAATTTATAATTATTAATTTTGTGCAATCAAGTGAATCAAGGTCTGGCTGATAACAAAGTTGCACACAAATATGCAATAGATATATAAATTTTAATAGACATTTTTAATTTATCATGTGAGAATAGGCAAGCATCATAGTAGTAGGGATAAAATATAAAATGCACTCCACACCTTTCAACATGACTACAGTTATGTTAACTCTACAGTCACAATGCATAACCCAAGCGTATGGATAATTTTAATATTAAAAAATTATCCACTTGAATGCACACAAAAACCACATCACTTTCTCTATATCACACACGATTATTTTACTTTCACAAATTATCATTATTGAATTGATCTTTGAGGTTTTTTTTTTATCAAGAAAAAAAAAGCAAAATGCACGATGATGATGATGGCTAAATCCGGCGACGTGGCCGATTAGACGCGATCAAGGAAAGTTCACGTTTTCAGCATGCATTTTTGGAGCAAGCTATTAACTTGATGTTTTTCATTATAAAAAATATACATAAAAATAATTGATAATTAATAAAATGTGAATATTAATTTTAAATAAGCCGGGAAATTATGGGTTTTAATAAAAAAAAATTGAGTTGCGCAATCTGTGGTAACCCCACCAAATATTTTCAAGATGAAGTTATTACATTTTAATAAATGTTTTAATGAAAAATATATATTAATTTGAGTAGATAAATAATTATTATACTTGTTAGAATTAATAATATTGTTTAATTAAACTTACCATCTTGGATGTTTATTGATAATCGTTTGGTTGAAAAATGTACGTGCGCCAACAATGGCGGACTCCGTAAGAAAGAACAAGTGAACAAGACGATGCTTGCTTGTCGGTGGCAACGGACGTAAGAGAGAGCCAACTCGTCGCCAACAAGAACGACGTCGCCGGAATCATAGGGAATTTTTTTTGTAGTTTATAAATTCACCGATAGGCAAAATTAATAATGGCCGTTTGATAAATAGCCAATGAGAACTTTTTAATTTATTTTTATCATGTTGGCAGTTTAATTATAATAATCCTGATGATTTTATTGGCTGAAAAATCTAATTTCACTATAAAAATAATTATTCCTATAAATTTAAGACTGCAGCAATGTTTTTGTTAATAATTTTTGGGTTTTAAATAAATTAAATTGTTGTTAAATGTTAATTAATTGTTTTTTATTTTGTTATAAATTAAATATTCAATAGGTACAAATTGTTATTGTTTATTTATCATTAAAATGAAATATAATTAGTTGAATAGTTTTGTCAAAATATACTAATGCTTAAATTAAGAAAAAAAAAAAAAAAATTTTAAGATTAAATGCAACTGTAGAATGTTTACTTTGTTGTACACAATTTTTTCTTTTCATAAAATGTTTATGATGTGGTTCTTGGTTTGAGTTCTTCATAGCATGGTCTGAGGAAAATATTATTTTTCAACATTGGATTATGAAATTCATGTCCTCTTGACCAATCATAAGATACAGCATAAGCAAATATTTGTCCATTGTGATTAAAACAACAACGTGATATTGCTTGTTCCATTGGTTCAGATGGTTTTAATTTTGTTCTAGCATCTTTATCCCAAAATGAAAATGTACCATCACTTCCAACAGTTGCCAAAGTACCATGTACTGGATGAAATGCAATATCATTAACAGCATAAATATCTTGATATGTATTTGGTGTACCATTTGAACGATGACATTTAAATGTAAAATTATCTTTTGGACTTGCTGGATTAACATATTGTATTGCAACACGTCCTTCAATACTACCAAGTGCATAACCATTTGGTACTTTTTTTTTATCACGAAATATAGCAACAGTACGATGTTGATATTTCAATGGTGAATCAACTTTTCTATATTCTGTTGGTGTACCTTCAAGTGTGTATATAATAAGACCACGTCCAGCAGTACCAACAACAGCCATTGGATAATCAACATCAGCACAATAACATCTTTCTGGTAATTGTAATGATAACATTGGTGTTGGACTACGTGTATCCCAAAATTTAAGTGTTTTATCCCATGAACCAGTCATTAAACATGAATAATTTGAACCTTTTATCCAGTGACATGTTTTAACTGGTGCATCATGTGCAGCAACTTGTACTGATTGATTTGAACCTAAATCCCAGCATTTAACCATTTTATCACATGATGCCATAAATACTTTTGTTCCATCCTGAAATCCCGCAATTAAAACAAATTAATTTAAATTCAATTATTATCATTATTTTATTATTTAAAAAAATACTTACATCATGCCAACAAACATCAAGAATTGGTCCACCCATTGATTGCATTGATTTTGGTACTGTTTTACCAGTTTGTTCAACTTCCCAACATCTAACATTGCAATCCCATGATCCAGCAACAAGAAAATTTTGTTGTATTGAAGCTGGTGAAAATGCCAAACTTGATACTGAATCATCAGGTGGTGATACAATCTCATAATCTTTCATTGGATTTGAATTTTGTGGAGTACCACCCAATGCTGTTGATTGATTAAACATGATTTTTTATTTTTAACCTGAAAACAATAATGATCAATCAATAAATTAATTTATATATTTGTCAATCAATTTCTCTTAAAAATATTCAAAATAATTATTTAAAATACACTTACCGAGTTTTTATTATTCAATTTAAAACTTTGTTGATGATTTATTTTTAATTTCAATAGTTGAATTCAGTTGTTGCAACTGGTGTGTAGTTTTTCTCAATTATTTTTATTGAGCTGTTTAATAATGGCTCTGTCGTATTTTAAACGTTTGCAAACGTTTTGCTCCACCAACTTGTTGAAACTACGTATTGATGACTGTTCACTGGTGGCTGTTGAGTGTTGACTGTGGTGGACTGCTGCAGACTGCTGTTGTCCTGTTCAGTCCTGTTGACAATTCACCACATGATGCATTTGCAAACCGGCCAATCGGCCATTTGTAAACTTTGCAAAGTGAAGTTAGCTGCTAGTCAAAAACCAATATATTTCTTTTAAATAACCCGCGCTTTCCACCATTTTAACAAACACCATCGCCATCTTTAAACTGCGTATAAATAATTGCGCAGTATAAAATAATTTTTCCACTACTTCCGACCGGTTTTTTTTTTTTATTTGTCATTTTTTTTTCTATCTTCTTTTGTCACAATATGGCGTACATAGCGCGTGTGTGACGAAAAAAAAAAAAAATAAAAAAATAATAAAATGCACATGATAAATTTTGTGCTAAAATACTAATAAATAAATATATTAATAAAGTTGAATTTTAAATATATTAATAAACAATAATATAATCATCAATTAAAGAAATTTAAAAAAAAAACTGAAAAATCATCAATTGGTGAGTAATCATAAAAAGTAAAAATTTTTTTGTTAATTTTTTTTTTCAGGCAATTCTAAAAATGAGATGGTCTTGTGATAAAGAGATATATAATATATAAAAAAAAAGAAACAAAGAGTATCAAGAAATTAGAGAAAAAAAATTAAAAAAATTAAAAAATAAATAAAAACAAAATACAGGCCACAAAGAATAATTAATTTTGATCAATGAAGACCTGGATTTCCAATAAAGACATATTTTTTTAATTCACATGTATATCCCCGCCCATGAATAAATCATTACATAAATTTGTTTGATCGATAAACTGTGTGACTATGGTAGTCCCGGTGGCCTAGATGAATAACATGATGTTTGGACGCTATGATAGTTCAAGAAACCAACTTGCTGGATTTATATTTTTCATATAAAAATTCAAGATTATAAAAATAATAATAATAAAAGGTTTTCGTAACATACTATTTACAAAAAATTGATAAGCAACTGAAGAATCTTTTGATCAACACACTTGGGGATTTTATTATTTACTCATCGCACGCTATTTGTTTTTTTTCTTTTTTTTTTTTTATTAAACTTTTATTCTATCTTGTGATTAATTATAATCACATGCCACGACAGCACTTTGGCTTATAAAATTTATACAAGGTCAACAAGTTGTCTCTGTTTGCTTTTTTTTAATTTTGTTTTTTTGTTAAATTATTTTCTCAGTAAATACATGTATTTATTGATAATACAAATGTTATAGATAAATATCAACAATATTTTTGGAATTTGTGTAGTCTTTCAGATTAGGTTTAGCCTAAATATATTGGTGATTTGAAGATGGTGGATTCAATGGAGTCACGTCTTATTGCACAAGCTTTGAATTATCATGGACAACAATTGCAGAAAGTCTGGGAAGGTGAAAGAAATGAGAATGAGCTTGCAATGCTTAATCTTAAAGATCCAAATTTTGAAATATATCAACAAAGACAAAAAACTCTTAGGTAATTTTATTTTTTAAACAAAATTTTAATTTACTTTACAATTGTAATTAATTTATTTGGAATTTTTTAGCTTTGGTGACAGAGGAAAACGTTTAAAACTTCAGCAATTTATTGCTAAAAAAGCTGACACACTATATGACAAAACAAATTTGGACAAAACAAATCAATCAATTAATCTGGAAACTGGAGATGAAGGTATAGCATCAACTTTAAATTATTCATTGCTAAATGTATGTCGAGAGTTCAATATTATGATATAGTCAATCGATACGTGGCATACTGTTTGAATAGCTTTTTTTTTTTTTATACTTATCACTTTGACTCATCGTGTTATCTACAGTAGTTTTATTGTTATTTTTTATATGTATTTCAGAATTTTATGCTACAATGCCTGGACTTGATTCATTTGTCGTCATGGAAAAAACCCAACGTATCAGAAATTTTCTTGAGGTAAATATTGTTAAATTTAATTTTAACTATTATATTTTATGAAAATTATAATTATTTATTAATTTATTTATTTATTTTTACAGAGTTTAATTGTTGGAGATGTTATTTATGCTCAAGTTATGGGAAAAAGTACAGCTGGATTGCTTTTAAAAATTATTTGTAATTGCAGTGATTGTCCAAGAGTCGTCATTGATCTTGCTATCAAGGTAAATAAAAATTTAAACAAATAAAAAAATAATTTAGTATCATTTGATTGATAGATTAATATGATAATTTTATATTGTTAATTTATTTTAGGCTTTGATATTAAACACAGCAACAGTTCCAGCAGTTGACAAGAAAGGTGTTACAAGAACATACATGACAAATGATTTTGTTTGTGTTGCTGTTAGTGAAGTTAACGTTGAAGCTGAACGTGTTGTTGCTGTTATGAATATACCACCTCGTGAAGGACAAGTATTTCACCCACCATTGGGATTAATTCATATTGAAGATCTACCAGATGCATACAAGTAAGTCAAAAATAAATTTAACACTTATATTTAAAAAAAAAATATTTGATAAAGATTAAAACTCTTGTTTTTCATGCTATTATTCTTCACATCTTTTCATCACTATTTGTACTCCACTGATAGTATATATGTAACTCTAAAATATCTTTAAAAAAAAATCTTCATAATCTTATTTATTTTACTGACAAAAAAATAATATTTATTATATATAAAAAAAAGTAAAAAAATATAACAAGAAAAGAAAATAGATTTAAAAAAAAAAAAAAAAAGAATCGCACACACACACGTATAGTCATTGATTTTTACAGATGAAAAATATAATATACAATTTTAAATTGGATATACTGATGATAACTAACGATGAACGTTAAATCAGATGTGATTGAATAATATCTTCTGATAAAAAAAATAAATAATAAATAAATATAAAAATACGTACCAGATGTTTTTTTGGTATATAAATGAAATTATGAATTAAATTCAAATATTATTATGATGATGAATTCGTTTTTTGATAATAACAAAATATATATCAACATGATTAAATCATAATTTAATATATTTATGATTAATCAAATGTGTTTTTGCTCACGTGCACAATACACGTTGTGTTTTATCTTCATTTGTCATCAACAATAACTGTCTTAAGCACCAGCCAGATATAAATAATAATAATTAAATAATATATATTTAAAAAAAAATATAAACAAATTTGATGTTAAATTTGCAATATGATGACTTTTTTTGCCAATAAATATATTTGTTAATGGCACTGTACGAGTTTCGTTGAGTTAAATGGTAGGTATCAAACATGTTGCACAGTTGTTTGGTCTCTTTTATTTATTTATTTATTATTTAATCATTCAGAGAGACCAAACAACAAAGAGTTACAACACATCAATGTTTAAATGTCACACAAAGATGTCTTCAATTAATTTTTGTCTGATTAATGTCTCATTTAAAATTACAGCTAATATATATTATTATAAATTAAAATATAAATAATCGTGCACAGTATATATTACTATACATAGAATATAAACGATAATTTTTTCGGCAACTTGTATTATAAATAATGCAGTTAATTTATTTTGTTGCACTAAATATAAAAAAGTTAAATATACAATAATATAAACTTTTTATAAATACTTTGATTATTATTCAAAGATATATATCCAGAATTATAAAATAATAATTATAATGACAAATATATATACGTCGATTTAGAATATATTGGAAATTTTATATATTTTATAAATACAAAAATTTATTATTTAAAAAAAACGTCCCATATATAAAAATATATAATTGGGAAAGGTGAGAGTCGAGTTATTTTTTATTAATAAAATCAAATTTAAAATAATTTACTAATTATACGGATAAATATTTTAATTTAATATAAAAAAAAAAATAATAATAATGATTATTTTTTAATTTTTTTTTTTATATTTTCATTATTAAAAGATTCATTTAAAATTTTATATATAAAATTTTATAAATTTAGTCAGATTGAGATTTAATTTTTTATTTGTCATATAGAAAAGCAATGGACAACAAGGGTCAAAGTTATGATAAAATCTTGGAGAGTAGTTCTGGCTTCAATAATCCCAATAACATTAAATATCTATGTGATTTATTGGGACTTGGAAATGAAAATCATTCAAACATGGTTGGTTTGAGGTATGTAAAAAAAAACAAAAGCAAACTAATTGATTGTTTTTACAAGTATTTGTATTAATTTTATGTTGTTGTTGTTGTTATTGTTTTTTTTAGAGAAAGATTTCCACCAAATGAATTTGCTTCTGAATTACGACAAGTACAAGCTAGTAAATGGGCATTTAGAAGTGTTGCTGATGGAATTGATCATTTTAAAGCTGGTCGACATACTGAAGCATTTCAGTGTCTTAATAAAGCACTTGTTGTTGATCCAAAAAATGTTGAGGGTCTTGTTGCACGTGGTGCACTGTAAGTATTTTAACTTGCTAATTATTTAATGAAAATAATATTTTTAAAATTTTTTACATCAGCTTAAAACAATACATTTAATTAAAATATATTTTTATTTTTATTTTTCAATAATAGATATGCAAACAGTGGTAGTTTTAAAAAAGCAATTGAAGATTTTGAAACAGCATTAAAATTAAATCAAACACATGCAAATGCTAGAAAATATATGGCTGAAACATTAGTTGCACTTGGTAGAAGTTATGAGGATGAAAAAAAATTTGAAGAAGCACAAAAATCATATGAAAATTGTCTTGCAATAGCACCACATCATAAAGAAGCAAGAAATTCAATTGAATATATAAAAGCTAAAATGACAAATCCAACAACAATAAGTCCATTAGAGCCATTTAAACCATTTGAAACTGAAGTTAAACCAATTGAAGCTAAAAAAGAAAAGAAAAAACGTAAAAAAGAAAGTAAATCAAGATCTAAAAAACGTCAAAGATGGAGTTCAAGTTCTGATTCATCATCATCTGGTTCATCAAGTTCATCAAGTTCAGATTCAAGTAGTTCATCATCATCTGGAAGTTCAACAAGATCAACATCAAGATCACCAAGTCGTAAACGTAAACATAAAAAAGATCATCGTCCATCATTGAGTCCATTAAGTAAAAGAATGAATCAATGTAATCCACCTGCAGCATCATCAAATTCTCAAGATGGTATGTCAACATCAGCATTTAATTCAGCTGGTAATTCATCATCAAAAGATAAAACAAATGATTATGATATGAAAGTTATGAAATTTCTTGAACAAACTAAAGATGATTCTGATTATGAAGACAAGGTATATTAAGTTTTTAAATATTTTTTTAATTATTTATATATTTATTATCATAATGTATTATTTATTTATACGGATTTTACAGGTTCGAAGATTTTTAGAAGAAACAGCAAGATGGAAAAAAGAAAAAGAAAAAAAAATACCTGATATTGATAAATCTAAAAAAAAGAAAAAAAAAGATAAAAAAACTAAAGATAAAGAAGATAAAAAATCACGTAAAAAGAAAAAAAAAGAAGAACGTAAAAAACGTAAAAGTAAAGATAAACTTGAACGTGATTTAGAGGCATTAGATAGATCATCACCTGATTTAGAACAATTGGAATCAAAATTAAGTGCTTATCATGCAAAAGTTGAAAAAAAAACTGTTTTAAATAGGTAAGATTGATTTTTTCTATTTGTTTATCTATTTGTTTTAGCATTATTATTTTTTTATTTTAATATTCAATTGAAATTTTAAATATTGATATTTATTATTATCATCATCTTAATTATAGTTCTTGTAGATAACAATTATACTATTTTGTTTTTAAAATTTTACAGTAGGTTTAATAGTCATTTTAATAAAATGCCTTCTCCCCCTGATCACAGTAGTGCAGATAAATTTTCTGACAATTCACGTCATGATGATTACATGAGACGTGAAAGAGAAAAAGAAAGAGAAAGAGATGATGCCAGTAAATCATATCATGAACGTGATACAAGAATGCAGCAAATGCCATCTCAACAAAGAAAAGGTAATTTAAAATTTCTATTTGAAAATTGATTTTAATTTGATTTGAAAATTATTTTATTAATACTTAAATTTTTAGTATTTTATCCAGATGTACAACGTAAACCAATGGATGACATGTTTGATCATCATTCAATGGTACAACATCAAGATGATAAAATGCCACCTCTTGATACAGCAACATTAAATGCAAAATGGCGTGCAGCACAAGCAGCACGTCAAAATGAACCAGCACCAGTTGGTAAATGGCAAAATTTACATCCAGAAAGTAAACAACAATCATTAACAGATGATGAAATGGATGTTAAACTACAACGTCCAATGTCAATGGATAAATCATTTGGTATACGTAAACAACAACATCGTGAACAACAACAACAAGATAAACGTTTAGGACCACTACCACCATCATCACCACCACCACCTCTATCACCAAATGATACATTATTAAAACAAAATACAATGATAAAATATCCAACACCACAAGCACAAAATAAATTTCAATCATATAAAGATACAACATCATCATCATCAACAATAACAAGATCACAAAGTCCAAATAAATATACTTCAAGTTTAGGTGGTAAATTTCAACCAATTGGACAAAATAATCCACCAGAACCACCAGGTCCATGTCCACCATCAAAAAGAAGTAAAGGTGATAGAAGTGATAGTGAAAGTAATGATGATGATGATAATGATGATGATCAAAATATTACTGGTGATGATAATAATGATAGACGTAGATTATCAAGACGTCGTGATGATTCACGTAATTCTGGTAATGGTAAAAGATTAAGTAGAGAACGTCAAACACGTCGTTCACGTACAAGATCAAAAACAGGTTCACGTAGTTCAAGTGGTTCAAGATCACGTTCAGTACGTCGTTCACGTTCACGTACATATTCAAATCGTAGATCTGGTAGTTATGAAAGAAAATATAGTCGTTCACAATCAGGTACATATAGTAGATCACGTTCACGTTCAAGATCACGTTCATATACAAGAAGTCGTAGTCGTAGTAGATCAAATGATCGTGGTCATTATCGTAAACGTCAATTTAGACCATATAATAATCGTGGTACATATTATAAACCACGTTTTCAAGGTTTTAATCATCAAAATCATCGTGGTGGAAATCAAAATAGTTTTCAAAATCGTAATCGTTTTTACAATAATAATAATAGCAATAATAATCCACATAATAATCGTTTTAATAATCGTAATCGTGGTAATTACAATAATAATAGAGGTGGAGGTGGTGGAGGACAAAATCGTGGAAGAATGAATAATCGTGGTGGTCGATATTTTCATAATAATAAACCAGGTTTTCGTGATTATCGTGATAGTAGACGTGATTTTCGTGATAGAAGAGGTGGATCAAGAGATCGTTACAGTGACAGAAGTTATTCACCAGATCCAATGAGAAAGGTTGATGAGGCCAAAGAAAAAATTAATAAAATGTTGGAAGGTGAAGATGGTGGTGGAGGTAGTGGAACAGGGGGAGCTGGTAGTGAAAGAATTGAACAACAAGTTATGCCACCATTACCACCAAATAAAAGGCATGATGGACCATTGAGTGAAGGTGAAGAAAGAGATGATGATGATTACGAGAGATGGACCGAAGCAGATAATCAGGATACTTCTAAGGTTGGTTAGATTTCTAATCAGACAACATATAAAACAAAAAAAAAAAATAAATAAATCATAAACTATACATATAATATTCTTAATAATAAGATTTAAAAGTTTAAAAATTAAAAAAAAATAATTGTCTTTCAAAAAAAAAAATATAATATCATCTTAAAATAACAATAATAATTATTATTAAAAAATAAAAAAAAAAAGCCATTGAAAAGTACGATGATGTTTATGATGATCAATGAAGACGTTTAAATGCTGATGGAAATTATTATCAAGATTCAAGAAGAGATTCATAATACATTTGTTGGTAGATGAAAGAGCAACTCACGGGGATAATATCAGATGGAAGAGATAATTTCATTGAAAGGATGAAACAACGAAGCAAAAATGTATTAATCCAGAGAGAAGCTGCGGCTAGACATTGGCAAATTATCTGATTACATTTGATGGATTCAATTGGAACACACACATACATACACATATATTATTTAACGACAAAAAAA
>MKYW01000045.1:63438-79585 GCA_015776835.1 Aphidius ervi
CATCAACACGTTAAAACTTGGTATTTTTTTTTCCAATAAATTTCTTATTTTTCATGTAACTTTTATCTCGTTTATAATTTTTTTAAAATTTAAAATACACCTATATGTAAAAATTAGAACAAATGATCATAGTGAATAATTCAAAATAAAGGGGAAAATGAAGAGGTTGATGAAGAGGGTGGGCTCATGATGCAACGTGTTGCCGGTGCGTCGACTGTTGTGAGATGAGCTCAGTATCGTGGTGTTACTCACGTCGATCGGGTGTTTTTAAATTTCCTTCTTCTATTTTTTGCCACATTTTTCTCGTCCAAAATATAAAAAAAAAAAAAAATCAATTTCAATTTAAATATATCATTGAAACTTGTAATAATATTAAAAATATTTTTTAGTTATTATAAAGAGTTTGAGAAAAAAAAAAAAACGTGTAACAATGATCAATGCAAAAATGTAATTGTCATCACAGTATAGTCCGGGAGATCGTGATGGGTGCGACAATTAGAAAAGCTTTGTTCAACCACTTGGTTTGTTCGAGCAACTTGAGTTTTATCAAAAGTGGTTACGTTTAAATAGAGCTGCTTTGTTTGTTAAAAAATAGAAAAAGAAAAAAAATAAAATGAAAGATTACCCGCTGAACTCTCTGATGTTTCCATCCGGTCTTTGGGAAATTGTCTCTTCCGACTTTTGGTTTTGCAATCTTCCTTTTACATCCTGTTTTTCATCTCAATTTAATTCAATATCAAATCATTTAATTGTTACTTGAAACTAGGCATTTTTTTTTCTATTTATATTGATCGGTTATATAATTTTTATTTAAAATATGATGCGTGTATATTTTGTTCATTTTTTTTAGTTAATATTAATTGCTTGAGTGAGTTTTTTTTAATGTGGAGTCTATCAATAGTGACAAATAAAAATAGTGTTTGTTTATTTATTTTTTTTCCAATAATATCAACTGGATTACTGTTTTCTATTATTATCTAATTTCGTCTTGAACTATTCAGCTTTGGTGAGCTTAATTATGATATAATAATATAATTTTTAAAATCATAAAATACATAATTTAATCCACACACTTGCCNAAAAAAAAAAAAAAATGACTACGTCTTTCGTCAACCATTTAGAAAATATGAAAATAAAAATGAGACTCGTGAAGCATTTCAATCGCTGTGAGGTGCTTTTACCGCAGCTTTTTTCATATATCTATTACAAAGCTTGTCATTGTTTTATCTCTTTCTTGTTTTCCACTATAATGGTACACATTGTTGTGTCTCAGATACATAGCCAGAATAGTGTGAGTGAAAGAGTGAACATTTGAACAACTGAATACGCACGGAGAGAATTTTTTATTTTTTTTTACGAAAAAAACATAGCAAATTTTACAATGGCCCATAGCTGAGCTGCGCCATCTATCGGTTTCATGATATTTTCATATNAAGAAGAAATTGTCCATGAAATAGAATACACCAAAGGAAATGGCAAAGAATCCTTTCTTCGTTTCTCTAGCAGACCCTTTCAAATTCATCTGTCTTGTGTTTTTCTTTTTGCTTCATTTGCATTCTGTGTGTTAGTGCTAACATCTAAAATAAAAAAAAAAAATAAAACTCGTACACGCTATACAAACTAAGAATAATAGATAAAATATTTTAAAAATTCTTTGAGTGTGCAAAAAAAAAAAAGTATATACAAATTAAAGTTATTAATTTTATTTTTTAAAAAATTATTCATCAACTATATTGATCGAAAAAAATATCATAGAAAGATTATGGAGCAAATAAAAACATCAACAATCTTCATTGATTACAAAAGAAATAAAAACCATAATGCGTTAGTAATAAAAATAGTAAAATTCATCGAAAAAGTTAAAAAGGTTTTATCAGATTATCATGACAATACGACGACCCTTATTATTTATTATACTCAATCAAATTATTTTCATATTACCAACAACTTTGACCACTTGAAAATATTTTATTTGAATCCTTAAAAGGATTTTTTATACTCTAGAAATCAATGTGTATATTATAAATGACATTTTTCATGTTGAAACTTTAGAGAGGTCATGATTTTGACGACTAAGACGAGTATATACATAGCTAATCTTTTGAGAGTGGTTAAGAATCTATTGATGATGAACTCATTTCATATTTCAGCTACAAACTTCATTCATTGACAGTATTTTACTATTGAGAATATTTGAATATTGATATTACTTGAAGAATCAATGTTTACTTATTCAAATATTTTATAAAAATATCTAAATATATATTTTTAAATCTTGATATATATACTTTTTTTTTATTAATAATATTAAAGTTTTAATATGTATATGATCTATATATTCTCAACATATATAATAATGTAAAAGTTCATTTTGAACAAAGTAAATTCTTGTTCCTTTGTCATGTTATACAGCAAAGCTTTTGTGTTGATTATCTGTATGTACAGTGTACTTGGGTTTTTTGGATGAACCAAGTTGGCTGCCCCCATGAAAAAATATATATCCTGGATATATCCAAATGGCGTATATCCGGGATATATCCAGGATATATCCTAGATATATCCCAGGATATATCCAAGATATATCCAGGATATATCCAAGATATATCCAGGATATATCCAAGATATATCCAGGATATATCCTGGATATATCCTAAAAATTTCTGGAGAAAATACTAGTGACGCACTCTTGTAGTAACACCTGTGACTATTGTGTGCACAAAATTCAAAAGCAGACCATATTAAGGTTTCAGTAAATTATACACCAAGCGAACTGTCATTTACATTAGAAGTTTATAGGTTAATCATAGTATATAAATTTACGTTTTATGTTACATTAAATAAATAAAAAATTAATCAATACGTAGACATTTATAAATAATTATTATGCAAGGTTTTCTTTATTATTCTTATGTTTTCATTTTTACATTTTTTAAGTTATAATATTAAAGCATTAGTTTAAATATAATATATTTAAAAAGTCTTTTACGATATCACACCATGTTTGCATAATATACGTGTAACTTTGGATCAATAGTCAATATTGATATTATCACTTGAAGTACATCAAAACTTCACTCAGTCATGTGCTATTCTAGTACGACATTTTGGTTATTTGCATTGAATTTTATTTGGGACAGTGCTTCGATCGCAACTTGGATAACATTGTATTGATAGCTGCTCCAATTTTACCCTCGTTGTAAATACTTTTGAAACGAGCCGAAACGCATTCTAGTAGAAAAAAAACAATTAATTTAATACATTATTCTATAAAATATTACTTGGATCACCAAGAAACATTGATAAATAATTTTTTACGTAGAATTGCCATCATTGTATCTTTGTCCAGTGCTTCTCTAGAAGGTTGGCTATCATTTTTGGATATTTTGCTTTTTCCTCCTTTGTAATTACTTTTTAGTAAAGTGTCTAAAGTAAAAACTGAGTTAACAAGATTGGTTGCCATTGCTGTAGGTGTTGTTGTTTTATTGGCATTATTCCACTCTACTTCTGACACAGTAACACCACTTCCTTCTACTCCAATTTCAATCTAATATATACATAAAAAAAAAAAATAAGTTGTACAAATCACCTATCTTTAAAAACAGTTTAAACTTTTTAACTTTATACACTTACTCGTTTAATATATTTTTTTTTTTTAGGTACAAGAATTTTATTTTCATCTTCATGCATTGTGTGTGATCTTTTTTTAGCAACCACATTTGACCTTTCTTGAAACAAATTTTTTTTTTTAGAATTGACGTCGTAGTCCATTACCTTAACATCATTTTCAAGTTTTTCAAACTTTTTACCGATAATGTTTATATCTATATTTTGAAAAACATAAATATTAATATATAAATTATTATTTCTCTACATTCATACATGCATATGAATAGTTTTTTTTAAAGCTATATGTGAATATAAATAAATATATCATACAAAAAAAAATATTTCTTACGATCCATAACATCTTTCAGTGTTGGAGTTGAAGGTGAAGAACTTTTTTTAGAACTTTGATTACTTTGTTCATCTATTTCTAATGTACAATCAAGGCTATTTATTCCAGATATATCCGCCTCATATATGGGCTCTGAATTTTCATCTATTTCATCAACCTGTAATATGTAACAATAAAGAATGGTGAATTAAAAAAAAAAAGAGCTAGCTTCACGAACAAAAAAATAATTGTACATGACAGATCAACTACTACCTCATTTATTTTATCAACATCTTCAGTTGAAGCAGCATTCAAATCAATTTTCATTGGTGATGGTATACCATCAAGCATTTTAAGTTTACGATTTAACACATCCATATTCTCTGCCAAAGAATAAAATAATACAAATAAAAAATTATATTTAAATCCTATTTTATATCATTTGATAAAAGTGCTCGTATTTTACCTGATACGTGGATCACATAGGCATCATAAAGTTTCCAGCCACTGGGTGGTTTTTTCTTACTGTCTCTCCATTCAACGACATATGATGCAGTGGATGCAGCATCATCGCTTTTCCATTTTTTATAATCAAAGTCATGAATCCAATCAACAAATATACCTGCAGTGTAAGTGTCACGGTATTCACCATCGCACCATTTTAACAATGACATTTTTCGTCCCATCCTACAAAAATAATTGTAAATTATTTTTATTGTCTGTGTTTTGTTAACTTAAAAATACTTTCCATACAATAAAAAAAAACTGAAGTTAGTATTTGTTAGTATGATAAAACTGAATGATTCGTATATATATCTACCTGAGTATTAAAAGAATAACAAACTGAATAGTTGACATAGTTATTTGAAATTAAATTAAGAAAAACAATAGCATAAATTTATAGTAATTTCATATGAATTATAAATTGATAATGAATAGAATTCGTTTCAATCACAATATGTTTTCACTTCTGTTTCCACAACAAAACAGAAGCTGAGAAAGATATATCGTTAAGTATGATTACACGCAAAGATAGGCAGATAAGTCGATATTTTTTGGTTAGTTTTTGGACAAGAATATTTTCAAATAATGAATTATAAAAATAAACTGATTATAAATCATGAAAAAAAGAAACAACAAAGCAAATAAGAAGAGCTCGAAAATAATATAAACGAATGCAATTCAAATAATATAATATCAAGAAGTTTTCAGTTCCATTGTATTTTGTTATAGACTTACTTGAATGTTGACGCGTGAAATAGATTCTTGAAAAAAATAGACTCCTCCAATATTTGTTTTGTACAATTATAGTTTCATTAATCACTCGTTAAATAAATATACAAAATTTATGATTCTTTCGGACTAAGGTCATTCATATTTTTCTTGTTCAACACGAAAGATAAACGATGCACGTGGTGCGAAAAAATCGACCGCCATATATGCTAATTGCCTTAACAACGCCAACAGGGAGGGATATCTTTTGTATTATACCTATCTTGTGTATAAAAACCAACAAAAACTGTCTCTTTTTTTCTTTGTATAAATTAAAATTCAAGAGTCATTTTTACGAATAAATTGAATATTCTAACGTTAATATTAATATATGATCTAATTGTATAACTCCATGAAGATTATAATAATTTTGAGAAAAAGTAATAAAAAACCAAAGTGTCGATAACTGAAGGTTATGATCGAAATAATTATAATGGTAAGTATACAAGTAATGGAAGAAGCAGCTTAATGACAAGAAATTGTTAAGTAGTTTCTTTAACTGATTTCATATTAACCCACGGATGTCAAGAAAAATATAAATAATAATATAAATAATAAAAATATATAGAAGTTTCAAGGCAAATAAATCTGCGCACCTGCGCTTACGCGTGCGCTGATGAAGATCACATCAAGGGTCCATTCAGAACAATTCAGAAAGTCTCGTTTTTTCGGATTTTCAAGATGGTGGCGATTCAGCCGAGCCATTTGGAAAGACACTGTCTGCCATCTTGAAGATCCGAAAAAATAAGAGTTTCCGAATGGGCCCCTTTTTTTTGTGTATTTATTTTTTTCACTTTAATGCGCATGATCATGCAAACTTGAGGAGAGAACAGGTGCTTTCTTTTAGGTGCTTTCTCTTGTGTATTCATTTTTTTTCCTGTTTATTTTCGCCCATGCGCAATTGAATGCGCAGTCAGCAAAAAGTCAGTTTGCAACAGCGTAGGACATGAGAGGCTGATCCGGCTCTTCATGTCCTACGCTGTTGCAATCTGACTTTTTGCCAACTGCGCATTCAATTGCGCAATCAGCACAAAGTCAGTTTCCAACAGCGTAGGACGTGAAAAGCTGAATCAGCCATGTTTTAATTTTCATTTTTTAAGAATTATTTGTTCGACGCCACTGCTCTTTCCTCATGTTTGCATAATATGGGCATGTGCATGATCATGCGCGTTCAAGCGAAAAAAAATAAATACACAAAAGAAAGCACCTAGTGGCGTCAAGCATATAATTCTTAAAAATCAAGAATTGAAGCATAGCTGATCCAGGGGTCTGTTCAGAAACTCTCATTTTTTTTAGATCTTCAAGATGGCGGTGATTTAGCATTAGAGATGCAAAAATACCGGTATTTTGTTTTTCGGTATCAATACCGTATTTGATACCGTATTGATACCGTATTTTCGGTATCAATACCTAATTAGTCACTAGTATGTATAAATACGGTATCAGAAAAATTTATGATACCGATACAGTATCAATACCAAATGCATCTCCTTAGTTGCAAAATACGGTATCAATACGGTATTAAAAATAAAAAAAAATTCAAAAAATAAATATAAACAAATAAATAAGATTATATTTACCCGCTCCAACCTCATTTCCAACAAGGAACCACAACCAAATAATTTTTATAGTATATTTTACAAACCCTGGTAGAAATATTTCTCCACCATTACTCCGGCTTTCTTTAGCATTACTCCGTTTTTGGCCCATTTCCGGAGAAATTACTCCGGCATGAGATTAATGTCGAAAAAATTAATATGTCACTACTTTTATGCCGGAATATTTTCTTCGCCATCAATCTCATGCCGGAATAATTTCTCCGCCATCAACCTCATGCCAGAGTAATTTCTCCGGAAATGGGCCAAAAACGGAGAAATGCCGGAATAATGCCGGGGTAATATTTCCACCAGGGAATAATTTTTTTAATAAAATCTTAATTTTTTTTCCGGCATTACTCCAGTTTTCTCCGGCATTACTCCGTTTTTGGCCTATTTCTTGAGAAATTACTCCGGCATGAGACTGATGACGGAGAAAATACTCCGGCATGACATCAATGACAGAAAAATTACTTTGGCATAAAATCGATAACGGCGAAAGTCCTCCGTCATGAGGTCACTGCCGGAGAAATTACACCGGCATAGGGTCAATGCTAGTGTTCAATCTCTTAATCATTTATCTCATGCTGGAATAATTTTTATTCCATATATATATATATTCCATATATATATATATATTTCTCTTATTTATTTTCGCGCATGCGCAGTTGAATGCGCAGTCAGCAAAGTCATCTTGCAATAGCGTAGTACATGAGGGGCTGGATCAGCTGTGTTTTAATTCTTATTTTTTAAGAATTATTTGTTTGACGCCACTGTTCTCTCAACACGTTTGCACAATATGCGCATGTGTATGATCATGCGCATTAAAGTGAAAAAAAAAAAATACACAAAAGAAAGCACCTAACTTTAGGTGCTTTCTTTTGTGTATTTATTTTTTTTCCTGTTTATTTTCACGCATGCGCAGTTGAATGCGCAGTCAGCAAAAAGTCAGTTTGCAACAGCGTAGGACATGAGGGGCTGGATCAGCCGTATTTTAATTCTCATTTTTGAAAAATTATTTGGTCGACGCCACTGTTCTCTCAACAAGTTTGCATGACAAGCGCATGTGCATGATCATGCGCATTAGAGCGAAAAAAAATAAATACACAAAAGAAAGCACCTAATAAACAAATGAAAAATACTGATATAACAAAATAAAATATAGTTTTGATATAATTAATTTCCATATACATATGAATATAAACACGTTGAAGAAAGGTCAAGTAATAATTTATAACAAGTTCCCATTTTAGGACCGTTTATTACTGACATTTTTTTTTCACACAACGATAGTAAGAATTAATTAACAATACTTATTTTTTTCACTGAAAATAAAAATGTAGCGATATTATATTTTTGTTCATTGATAACTTATGATTGGTCATTTTAAAGTTTCGTCATGGATTGAAAGTTTCTGTTCGAGTCGACTACGAAACATCAAGATGGCGGAATTCAAGTTGGCAATTAAGAAAAAAAAAATATCGTTCAATTCTTACGAACTTTAATTTATTTGCTATATATTAAACTATAATTTTGATATAGAGATTCCAACGACGCATGCGCAGAAAATGTTTGAACGAAGAAGTTTCTTTCTTTCCGTCATTTCGGTTCGGTATTTTAAGATGGCGGACTTTAGTGCTTTTGAGAACAAGTTTTGAGAATCAAGTTAACAGCTCAATGTTGTTTGGAAATATTCCAGCGATTACTAGAGTTTCATTTTTCATTTTGGTTTTCGTGACAATAACTTTTGTCTGAATATCGTCAACATTAACAGCAGCCAAACTAATCTGATGATCTAGAACTATTAAATGAGATAGTTTACGGCCTGGTACAATATTACTAGTATTTTTCGTGAAGTATTTACCAATAGCAAAATATTGCTTTCTTCCATCTTCATTTAGAGCAACGAAATTATGTATCTCAAATATTTCGTTGTTTTGTAAAAGCACATAATAGCTTGCTCTTTTTTTAACTCTTTTGTAATTTTTAGTGTGTATGATCTCATTGTTTACTAATAAGCGAAAATAATATTTGACAGCATCAGTTTTGTTGCATGAGATGTTAAGTCTTTGAAGAGCAAGCCAGTCATTGTAGTCCAATTGACGTACTTCACCACTACTAATTGAACCTATGTTTTCTATTTCATTATGAGAAAAATTATTTTGTTTATTGTTTGTAATTTTGTCAATAAATTGACGTTCGTCTGTTGATAAATCATTTTCACATAGCTTTCGCAAACGTATTATAGCATACCTTAAGCGGAAATTATTACAAATTTGTTGAGCTGCTCCTTGAGAGCTTTTCACGAAGTCTCGAATTTCTCCATTAAAGTCTTCAAAACCGAATGCACTATGGGTGAAAAGTGGACCATTTGTACGTACACTTTGTCCCATGTGAGTTAGAAGATGGATGTTAAAAGAAACATTTTCTAAACCATATAGTGTTTCCATATCTTTCACAAATGCAAGGAGTAAGTTTTCTGCATAATATGTTTCTGAAGGTAATATTGATTTTTTGAGTAATACGGCAATTCCTTCAACTAACAGACACCAATGCCTCAAGTATTTTATATCCAATTCTGCAGCTTTTAATACAGGTATGCTATAAAACAACAACCAAATCACCCACTCGTGTGCTTTCCAATGTACGTACTCACTCATTTTCCTTGGAGTTCTAGACACATTTAAAGTTGGTTTGTATGATAATAATAAAGAATCAATTAATGGTAATTTTTTTCCTAAATAGAATACTTCAGTACTGTTCTTAGAATTAAACATTAATTTTGCTACTTGGTAACAAACACCAATGGCTCCAGCATGTAACCAATCAACAGGACATCCCAAGATGATATCAAAACCAACTAAATCCAACAGTTTTGATTGAGATTTTATTCCTTTACTTTTTTGAGATGCATGAATAATAGTTCCTTCATGAGTTCTGAGCCCTTCACCCCAGGCATTGCCATTTTCGTCTATTGGATACACGCGTACACTTCCATTACCTTTTGGTATTTGTTGACCACAATTTAAACAAAATGAACACCCCCATAATCCATTGAACTGGGTCATAGATTGAACCATTGGTCGAGCAATTGAGTCGCAAATTCCCGACAATACTTGACATTTTTTTTTTAAAATTTGTCCACGAGATTTAAACTCAAACCCATGAACATATAATTCTTGACATTCTTCGATAAACGGTACGAAATATTCACTAACTGTTGGTTTGCCTTTTCCACACCATACGCTGGATAACATTATATTTTTTCTACGTTCTCTTGGTGGCAGATCATTAATCATGCATGAAATTGGATGCGCAGAACAATTTGATGAATCAAAAATTGAAACTCCATCAAAACCAAATGTTAATGTACACATAGATCTTGCATCGGGTAAACTAGAAATTTTATTTTTGTATAAAGAACCATCCATTATATCTTCTAATCCGATGTGTTGATATTTAATGCGTGTTTCTTGGTAAAAAACGAACTGCTCATTTTTTTCGAATATGTCTATCAGCTGTTCTTTAAGTGATAAACTCAAAAAAATATTGTCAAGCCTAATATTGTCTTGGGCGTTGAATGTATTTTTACAAAATCGACAAATTAACATTTCCTTTTTATCATTAATATTTGTTTGTTTGGCAGCATAATGATTACAATACATGCATATGTGATGGACATACATAATAGTTGAAAATTGATCAAGTATTTTCTTGAAGTGGTATTTGGTTATATATTTTCCATCAAAATTATTTGAAATATTTAATAGTTTTGAAACGTCTTCAGCAACGACATGAGTCAAATTGTGTCTCAGTTTTAAAGCCATTGACATCAAAGCTTTTTTCAGAGTGTCAATCGAGTACTGAGAAGAATTAAACGAGTCTTGGGAAGTGCAGTTTTGAATTACAAAATTGTTATTTGTGACTGCTCTTCCCTCATCAGCTTCGCAATCAAGTTCATTTTCTTCGTCCGTGTCTGCATGATAATACCTATTTCTTTGTGCAACATTTGCATCCGTAGTTATAATTTCATTTTCACTGTCTGACTGACTTTCTTCATCACATAGATACCACAAAGTCCTGTTAGTACGTTCATTTCTTTCCTTACTAATAGCTATAAAATCAACATCTTCATCATCTGAGATACTTCCTCCATCTTCATCTACAAAAATGATAATAAAAATTTATAATTAAACATGCTCTAAAACATAACAAACTTGTAATTTTAATGCATAGTCGTGACATACTCAATTGGATTGTCACTGGAATAACCATTCTTACCGTTTGAATGTTCACAGTTATCGAAATTATCTGCTTCTATTTCTGTTTCCATCTTTCAGTGAGAAAGTATACATTAAATATTGGATTAAAGTGAATTGAATAGTTTGTTCTTTCTTAGTTAAATTGCTTTATTAGTTGACACTTCGATAAATAATGTTGCTATTATACATAATGGAGGTTATAATATAAAAATTAATAACATGCCATGTGACAGCAGCACGAGTCAGGATTGAGTAAAATTATAACATATACATTCATACGTACAGAATATGTTTTTATACATTGAGTATAAAACCAGGTTGTCAACAGTGACTGTAAAATGAACAACATGAGGTGAAATATCTAATGGCTGACCTCTGAAATATATACAACTTTGTGCTTTGAAAAAATTAGGCTCTACACTATCACGTAATAAGTGGAATAATTACAATATTAAAAAATACTGTCATAAAAACAATTACGTAAGTACATTAACGAAAGTTTTTTTAGCTGATTTTTCTGAAATATATTCATGTTTTCCTTTAACGTAATTTTCAAATAACCTCAATCATATGTAGACGTTTACTGACTAACAATGATTAACTTTTTCTTTGTATATTCCTTTTTCTTTTATTTACAATAAATTTTTTTGTGGTCAACACTATTCAGATATTTCATAAACCCATCCAAAAAACCATTACAAAAAAAAAAAATTAATTTTATTATTGCTATTGTAGAGTAACCACGAGGATGAATAAAAAACTTGCATTAATCAAATGGTATGGAGGAAAATACGATAAGACATATTCTTCTGGAGTTCCCATTGAATGGATACGTGGATTCAATGTTGATATGTATTTGAATGATGATTACGCAAATTCTCAGCTTTATCTTGTTGATTGGAAAAATCCTAAAACTCCTCCTCCTGGAGGCTGGGAAATTGGTGAAGCTTATGTTATTTACGTATCAGGTAACTTTGATTTTTTTTTTATCCAGATATTCACTTTCAAATTTTCATTACCAACACAGTTGATATATCTGGTATCAAATAATTGATTGATGGCTTATGCTTTATATGATATTTCATTTTAGACAAACGTAAGGTGTTAAATAACAAACTGGCACTTCTCAATGGAGTAAATTCACCATTGAAACTATGTTCAGAAGTACGAGATACTAATGAAAACACTACTTACAGGAATGAAAATTGCTTAGTAAGTTATTATTGAGAAATTAATTGTGATTCATGTCACAAGAAATGAATGTGAAAAACACAAACATACTCAATGATATTGTATAAATAAAATAGTTATTAATATATTTAAATTATTATATAAATAACTAACTGGCAACAAACTTTTTTTTCAGAAGAAAATTCCAATAAACGATGATCATCACAACCCAAAAAAAAGAAAAATTGAGTTTCAAGATACAAATAAAGAACCAACATTGTTGGATCTTGTCGATAGTACGTGCAATTTATAGTTTATGGAAACATCATGTAGCTAACTATTTTTTTTTATTTTGTAGAACTGAAATACATGGAAGAAAAATTTACTACCCTGGAAGGTAGTGTCAAGAAGCTACAAAATGAAATTTATGGTGATAAAAGTGACTCCATTTTTGCAAATAAACCAGGTTCATCAAGTAACTACATTTCTAAAAAACAAAAAACGGATTTTCATACAAATATTTCCAATGACTATGATGAAAAGGTATCGAGTATTATAAGTAAATAAAATATTGTAGAAAAATGATCAGATTTTTAATGAATATAATTTGTTTGTAGATTGAAATTGGTGAACAAGGAAGTGAAGTATTCGTTTCTGATTTTCAATGGGCTACAGCAGCTTCTTCACTATCATTTTCAGACATGGCAACTTCTCTTTTGATGGCTTGTTTTTCATTAGAAACTTTACTTCACAGTAAATATACTGATAAAAGTAAGAAAGTAGACGTCAGCAACGACGACCCACTCAAAAAGGAACTTGATTCAAAAATCATATCAGCCATCAAATGTAAGATAAATGTCTGAAAAAAAAAGATTCATAAGAATGTAAACCAAAATAATAACCTTTTTTTATTATTTGTATTAAATTTTTAGATTCAGTTTCACGTGAATTTAAAAGTAACTTCTCAGAGTTAGCTTTTAAACGAGCTATCAGACGTAAGTTATGTCATCTTCAAAGAGAACCAGAAGTTTCTGATTCAGATGACGATGAGACTTCATTCTAAAAACTATCTTGGAAAAAATATTTTCATTGCTTCAAATGTGTTTTAGATAATGAACAGTGAATAATGTACAATTAAACTATATAATAATAAAGTTTTATGTTTTGATATTTGAGTTGTCGATATTATTAGTACTGTAGAAATTACTATTTCAGTTTTATGTTGTCGATGAATAAATTGATAAACAAATAACAAATAACAAATTGTTATTATTGGTATTTTGTTATTATTATTTTGTTAAATTGTTATTATTGTTATTTTGTTATTTGTTATAACAAATAACAAATAAATGCTCGTCATAAAAAAAATCTATTTTGGTGTAAAGAAGCATTAATGTTTTCCTCCATTCAATATTTGAGATATAATACTTAGAAAAATTGCTACAAGAGCGCGCTATACTTTTATTCTTTTCGACATTTTTAGGATATATCCTGGATATATCCGGGATATATCCTGGATATATCCCGGATATATCCAGGATATACGCCATTTGGATATATCCAGGATATATATTTTTTCATGGGGGTGATGTTCACTAGCTTGCTTGATACTCTTGATGTAAATTCATCTGTTCATTTATTATTATTTTTCTTCAACTATATAAAAAAAAGACATACATGGATTTTATCATAAATCCATGTACATTAAAGTAATATTATTATTATTATTTTAAAATTAATTTCAGCAAGATTTTGGTTTATATATTGTATGTAAAATATATACAACAAAATTGCGTTGTATTATGGATTAAATATAGATATACCTTAAATCAACAATTGGTCGTAACTTGTATTGACAGATATATACATTTACTTGCACTACTATTATTGGAATTTATAATAACTGAATTGTCAAGTTAATATGATTAAATAGATGACTGACTTGTGTCGAACAACCCAGCTCAACCAGCAACGTCATCACACACAAACTCTTTGTTCTCTCTAACCAAAGCTCACTTTGCTTTTCTCCCTCTTTATCATCCTCTCTCACTCACTCTTACTTCTTTACTTCCTCCTACCACTTGGTAATTTCAGTACTGTATTGTCACCATCAACAATGTCCACTTGACATTATTCATCTTTCTCACACGCATTGTTAAACTATATATAAATTTTTTATTTTATTTTTTTTTCTTTATTTCTTGCTATTATTCATTCTTAAAAAGCTCGCATTGCAAAAATACGTGGTTTTTCTTCTCGACTTTTGTCATTTTTAGATCCTTCAAAATTTTATTTCTTTTTTTTTCTTTGTTTGTTATACATTTTCGTTTCATTTGTTGTATATATATTTTTTTTTTTTTTGATTTATTTTAGTATATAGTTTTTTTATTCTCATCTTTGATTGTATTTTATTGTTATTGTTTGGAAGAATCATGTGCACTGAATTCATCGACCTTGCAAAAAATATATATTTTATTTTTGTCTTGTTGACCGCTTTTTATTTTTTTTCATAGCATCAAACTATCTATTTATTGTCCACAATATAGTTACAATGTTGATGTACTTCTTGAATGTATTGTTATCCTTAAAAAGCATTGTTTGATTTTATAACTCGTAATATACTGCGCACGCGTATTTTTTTATTTTTTTTATTTCTATTCATTTTTATATAACTTATAGTCGCGTTGTTATACGTCAATGCGCATTGTTTTCTCATTGTTGGACCTCACTCCAAAAGCTGCCTCCTTGTGTCCCTTGACTCTTTAACTCTTTATGCCTTCTTCTTCTTCTTCTTCTTCTCCGTTTTTTCTCTATGACTTTATAACCTCTGGCAGCATATTCTTCTTCAAGAGTTGCTATTACGATGTACTCTTTATGAATTTTTTTTTTTTTATATGTATAAAAAATTTAAACGTTTCACTTTTATTGTACTTTTTTTATTTTTATTTTTATTATTATTATAAATATAATTTTTAAACTTTAATTATTATTTTTAAAATATTAATAAATTACGGTTTGATAAATTCAGGAAATACAAAATAGAATATCTGGTACTTATTTTTAAAATATTTACAAAGTAGCATGCACATCGCAAAAGTTGATACTAATGATAAGTCAAAATTCAGAGAGTGCAGCTTATTGAGTTGATGTATATAAGCTTGGTTGATCTTTTAAGTTTCTTTTTCAAGTGCAGGTTAAAGACGAATTGTAAGAATAAAAGTAGTTGGTTTATTTTTTTTGTTTAAAAATATCATCATAAAATAAAAAAAGCTCTTTTGAAAAAGGTCGGAGGAGCGTGTGACGATCTGGGTGTATATCTCTATAGGTAAATTTAATTAGCATGTACTGATGGGGTACTCGAGAGAGAGACGGTCCACGTTGTTGGTGGATATCATTTTGAATTTATTGGCAAAAAAAAGAGGGATAAAATAAAAATAATATAATAAGGCAAAAGAGAGAAAGAGAGAAAGAGATATTTTAAGCGAAGAAAAAAGGGGGCAGTTGAAGCGTTAAAGTTAAATGATGGTTGGTGGTTGCTTATTCTTCCCGACAACTGATGCTTGATAATCTCCGAATATTCTCTTTTCCTATATTTATACCCTCAAGCGCAGTTCGTTCACTACCCACAATTCCTTCATTCGCTTCTCTCGTTCAATTTCCATTTCGCAGACTCATATTCGCGTTTGTTCAAAGTATTTTTCTCTTTTTTTTTTATTTCTCTCTTAACTCTCTCTCAATTTTATTCGATATATATATACATTTAGCGCATGCTGTGTGCGGACCAATCCTCTCAATGGAACAACTCAGCCACGCTTTGGCCAGCTTAATTGTAGTTCCTTGCGCTTGTCGAGCTTTTTATTATTATTACTTTTTTTTTGTTTTCAGTTTAAAGCTTGCTGCTTTTTTTTTTTACT
>MKYW01000045.1:79626-94480 GCA_015776835.1 Aphidius ervi
AAAAAAAAAAAAAAAAAGAAACCGTGTTTTAACAGCAGGGTATTTACAACCACAGTATAGAAAAATATATGAAAAAAAGATAAGATTGTTTGAAATATTTTTATGAGCCTTCATGCCGGAAAACCGATTTGCACGCCTTAACCCTGGGATTCCATCGAAGTTTCTCAATTCTATCTCTTTAAAAACTTTGTATTTCCTCGAAAATCTATTGGTCATCATTGAAAACATTTTAAAAAATCCAGATGCTGAAGTACATATGGTAGAAGTAATAAAAATAAAATACATATACAGGCATTTCTGTACTGAGAAAAAAAATATATAAAATTTCGAAAAAATACAACAAAAACTGAATTTTTTTTTTACAATATCGTCGATATGACGATACGATACGATATGGAGACGATACGATACGATACGATATGATGAATTTTCGATACGATATGGAGGCGATATGACCACTTGACGATACGATACGAGACGATATGGCCCTTGAAAAATACGATACGATACGATATGGGGCCTCATATCGTATCGTATCGTATCGCGGCATCACTAGAATTCGTTAATTTTTGTATTGAGTTTTTTATTTTTTTTTTTTAATTTACATAATGTAAATTAAACAATGTAAATTGTTTGGTTGAAAAGTTAATTATAGATAACATGTGATAATTAATTAACTGAGATATTTTGCGATATACACTGTATTGTCAATTTTGACCGCATTTCCGTTTTTAAAAACAAGAAGCTACATATATAGAGTTAAATATAAATAAAAAAGGATGAAATGTAAAAGAAAAAAAGAGATGTTATATACTCAACAGAATTTTCTTTGCAATTTTTCCGCCACATTTTCTATTGTCTCGGGACAACAATGCATCGCCACAGCAATGGATGACATGAAAATATGTGCGACTGTCCCATTCTTCTTCACGCCCTTTCTTCTATTATTATTATATATTTATTTTTTTCTGTTTTTTTTATATTTCATTTTAAATTTATTTTTTTGCTACTACTTTCTGATGCATTATTGAGAGTGTCGCATATATTTTTATTCATATAAATGTCGTTTAAATTTACTCTCTTGTTCTTGATTTATATTTTTTGATTTTGTTGATATTTAAAATTATAAATTATATTATAATTATTAATTAATAATTGAAATGGAAATTTGTTAGGAGCTATTTTGAGTCGGTTTTTTATTTGAGTCGCTCACACTTGAGACGGGGTTATTTGAGCACGTATTATTTGAGTCGGATTTATTTGAGTCGTTTTTACTTAAGTCAGATTTATTAGGGTCGGTTTTAGTTGAGTCAGTTTAATTAGAAGTGGTTTTTCTTGACTTGGTTTTATTCGAGTCGATTTTACTTGAGTTCGATTCATTAGGGTCGGTTTAAGTTGAGTCGGTTCAATTGAAGATCGGTTTTACTTGAGTCGGTTTTTTATTTGAGTCACTTTTACTCAAGTCGGTTTAATTTAAGTCGGTTTTTCTTGAGTCGGCTTTACTTGAGTCGCTGTATTACGTCACTTGTAACGGGTCAACAAAAAAAAATACCACAGGTAAATAAATTGTGACTCAACTAAATTACGTATTTTTGTCCTCGACATTACCAAATGCATTTCATCTCGTTTTAAACATAAACTATTTCCATATGCTCATTTCTTTTTAATTATTTGATTCAAATTCATATCTATACATATATATATGAAATTTTATTATAATAAAAATATAAAACTCCAAGTTTTTAATTTCAACATCGAATAGACAAAGCATCTATCTGTGCGCATATACATATAAAGCAACGAATTGATGTGCTGCAGGTATCCATTGTTAAAACTAACAAAGTGAACAGGGAAATGAAAAAGTCGTAAAAGTAAAAATATTAAAAATAAAAAAGTCAAATAAAATGTAAAGATAAAAAATGCAAAGAAAAGAGAACGGCCTGAAGGGGGAATAAAAAAATATAAAAAAAAAAAATGGATGTAGCATAGATGAAAGATATATAGAGTGAGAAAAGCGACAGAGTTGTATATTGTTCTCTTGGTAAAATTTTTTTGGATGACGATGAGAGAACAATGAGGATGCAAATGATCGGCCGAAGATCGATGTGACGCGTGCGATCAGAATTTTCTACCACCAAATAAAACGAGATGTTGTAGACAAAAGAATTTACCTCACCAACCGTCTATTGACAATAGCACTACCACATTATGTATGCAGCCACGATGCTTCTTTTAAATTCGTTGCATTTTACTGCACCTTTTTTTTTTTTTTTTTTATTTGCCTCATTCAACTTTCTCGCCATTCATCTCTATTTGGATCAATCAAGATTTCTTTCTCCACTCCATTGATTGTATTAACAAGTTTTTTGATTAATTTCTTTTTTTACAAATAATATTCAACTAATAGTTTATACACATTTTATACAAAAAATAATTTGAAAAACGAACGAAGGGTAGAAGTACCTTATACATAAAATTTAAATAACACAATAGATGCCAATATCGAGTGCTAAAAAATAAAAAGAGATAGCCAAAGTTATTATTGAAGGCAATAATTTTAAATTGAAATCTTTTCAGTTCATGATAAATAATTGCGTAACGAAGCCAAGAAATTTCTTACATTATATATATTTCCCTTTGAATTTTTATACTCAACAAAGTTCTTCATCTTTTATGTTTTTAAAAATCATTGTTTTTTTTTTTGACTTAAAAGTTCTTTGTGTTTATAATTGAATTTACAAAATTTTCATGATTTTATAATATGTTCTATTTAGTCTAATTAGTTTAATTATTCAATACAAGGTAAAAAGTATGAGTTGCTTTTTGGCAAATGGTTTATCTAACTCATAATTATATTCTTGAAGATTTTAAATTTATTAATAGTCAAGAAGCCATATGTTTATTGAACATACTAGTCTTTTTGATGTTAATAAATGTGTGAATAATTGTTCAACATTATATTATCAAAGTTTTCTGCATTGACAATGAGACACATGCTTAAAATTTTCTCTGCATGTATATGCGAATATATTATACAATAATATGATAAAAGATCAAAGATGGCAAAAGCCTTGGGGCAGTTTGAAAACTTAATGAAGCTGTTTTCCGTTTAATTAGAACCCAACAGGGATCTTTGGCTATTCTTCATATACCACTACGCCATTATTTAATCCTTCCTTTCCCCAATATTAAGACGTTAACTAGTTTCAAGCTTCGTCTTGATGATGATCTTCACTTTAGTATTTATCCCCACCTTTATTCATCATAAACACTATATATATTCAACGACTAGTCTTAGTCGTCTTTTGTTTTATATTTTTAAGTATATCAACATGCATCCCTCCAATTTTTTTGTCAACTGTATTTCTTTTTAACTCTCTTAATTTAAATAAATTATTATTTTAAAACTTTTTTTTTATCTATATCATTTGTTTTTTTATTAGAAAAAATATTTATTATAATTTCATTTTTAAATTTTTCAATTATTGTTGCAGATTATACGAATTTCAATGGAACAAGACAACAACATCTTACATCAATCGACAATTTCCATCTTGAACTTCAATAATGGTAAGTTTATCTATTTTATTTTTTAGTAATGTATAAAGTATTTTCTATTAAATTTACAAGTCTGTTGTACTTGTGCGTTTCCATAGACATGCGTGGTTAATTAATTTTTTTTTGTTACCAAATTAATTTGTATATCGTTTAAAGTTGAACAATAATTTTCGTAGTCAAAAAGTTGATTGATTTAAACTATTTTAAATATGTTATATACTAGATAGTTGTTTTTTTTTTTTTTAATTTTTTCCAATTGTTTCATTATGTAGGACCAAATCTGTTAAATGAAAAGACATGAGTCATTGGTTGAGTAAAATAAATTTAAAACAAAAAATAAAATACAATTAGATGACTTCCTTCAGTCTGGACAGTCAGGTTCTTAATAATCATTTCCTGCTAATTGACGATGCCCTTTTTGCAATTTCTTTAGCCTCTTTATTGAATAATGAAGGAGTTTTATTGTCTCGTGTTTCATTTCAATTATAGAAATATCTATTGGGATGGCTGCTTAACTGATAACTGCTTCTTTTTTTTTTTTCTCAATTAACATTAAATAAATAACAATAAAATTACTAATTAACATACTAATAATTAAATATTTATAATTATTAAAAATTATATACTTTTTATACTTTTTTTTTAAATTAAAAATTATTTTTTAATACTTAATTTTTGATTGAATTAAATTTATTTATATATTATATGATATATTTATTATTGGCTTTACAACCACCGCGAAGAGGGTGTATTGGTGGGATTGAGGTGGGGAGAAAGTGTGTATTGAAAAGATGGCGTGGAGTCCCGGAGCGCGAAACACCGTTTTAGTATTTCAGTCTCGTGCGGTGCGGTATCCGAGCAAGTGATCATTTTATAAAATTTATTAATTTTTATTTTAAAATTTTATATACATTTAACTTATCATTTAAAGTATTAAAATTATTTTTTTTAAATTAAAATATATACAAAAAAAATTCTCTAATAAAAGATATTTAGAAATAAAAAAATTTCATTTAATAGTGATGTGTTAATTAAAAGAAAAAAATATATTTGTGAAATCGTTTGAGTGGTTTTTAAATTATAATTTATTATTCAATAATATCAAGAAAGTTTTTATTTTTATTTTTTTATTTATATATTATTACAATTTTTATTTATTTAATTTCGTTCGTTTATATATTTTTTTTATTATTTTTGAGCCAAGTGGTTTTTCGAGTGAGTGTATGCCAATGTCAATGATTTAGCTGCAACCGAATTTGATGTATGTGAATATGTACATAGGCGTATATTTAAAGTGTATACACAGTGAATGCATATCCGTGGTTATTGCGTGCGCGTGACACGCACTGACACACGGACAATGGTCGCAAAATTTTGGTTTTGAATTTTGTCGTATAATTATATATATATATACACGCGTATTACGTGACACACGTCTGTTTGTAGTACGCGATAAAGTACCTTCATATATAACTTGTGTATATGTATACAAGCTGCATTGCAATCGTAATATAATCAAAGGTAAATGGTATATAGAAGTGGCTTATATATTTCACAAACAGCTTATCCATCCAATTTAGAATGACGTTCGATGCATTGATGAATTGAAGTGGATTTTGGTGTATACCAAACATCACAGTGTTACGTGATAAGTGTGCAGTTTATTCAATGGAATTATTTATCATCCCTTTCCGTGTTAACATATATATTTATTATCATTATTAACAAATGGAAAATTAAACTTCAAAAAAATATATTGACAAACATAACGTGAGTTTTTCATTATTAATTTATATTTAAATGTTGAAATTTTTAATTTATATAATTTATACACGTGCGTATATATTATTTAATTTTTTTTTTATCCATAAACTTTGTGTAATTAAATTTAGATTTATATATTAAAATAAGTATAAGCATGTAAAGTTGTAGTAGTAAATTAAAATTGATCGACTTGTAGTGGTACTTATGGTATCGTTTGACGAACGTTTATTGGAAACCCCATGAAATTTATCGATAAAAAAAAAGCGATGAAAGAAGTGGCAAGAAAATAAATAAGGGGAATGTACATGTGTATTTCATATAATCAAAGAGAAAAATAAAAAAAATTATACAAAAAAATAATGCAAGTTTGTATAAACGCGGGGAAAGATGAAAGGTAAAAGCCCACTACCCCACTACCCCCTGCCCCCTCTCTTAGAAATACGTCTTTTCATCGACATTCATTATGTTTTTACGAACTTCAATTGTTTTGACAAAACCGTTCATTTATTTTTCTTTGCATGTGCTTTTTAACGCTTTTATTTTTTATATTTTAACTTAAATATTAAAATATATATCGTAAATTTGTATTTACGGTTATATTTTTAATTTATTTTTCATTTGATAAATTTACAATTTGACTGGTTATGCAATTAATCAAATATAAAATAAATTTGATACAATTATTGTAATTATTGTTATTGAAAATAGAAAGAGAAATCAGGTTATATATATGTATATAAGTTGAAAATTCAAAATGAATGATTCAATCCACCAACTATTGTGCAAATATCGTATTCATGTTTATTGAGTCTTTTAATGATTTTCCAAAATGTATGTATTCGCATAAAGACGTCAAACAAATAGTGTTAATTTCACATGCAACTAGTCACGAATGACTGAATACGTCGTTTTCAAATGGAGGCAATTCTCAGTGACAATGAGGCCTTTGATTTCATAGAAATGTACATATATATATATATTTATATTCATATTATAAATACTTGTTCGAGTATATATATATGAGAGACAACACTATTCACCTCTTCGCACTGTCATCACTTCATTGGGCCTCGTATTTATCAATCTGTCTCTTTTTTTAATTCTCATCATCGCATATGTTTTATATGTATGTTGATAATTAAATAAGTTATCCTTCATTTGCTTCATCACCCTTTTCGTCATTTTACATCATTCTTTCATGTCTTTTCATTTGACTTATTTTATATATACTCACTTTTCATTTGATGCAAAGGTTTAAATTTGATAAGTTGTATATACAACTCGTGTGGATATTATGATTTGCTGTTTTGTATAAACAAAGGTAATAATTATCATTCAATTTGTGTTTTTTTTTTCAAACAAGACATGTGTTTTGAGTGTATATGAAGTGAGTAAAATTCAATCAGGGTTTGACTTGTAGAAAATATAATAAATAAATCCTTGATTAAATTTTTCTCAGTGTTGTTTATGTGTGCATGGGAAGAATTTAGGGTTTTAGTAGTGAAATAATATTTTTCTAATTTTGATAAGGTACAATTATTATTGTTAAAATATTCCTAATAGTCGCAGACACTTGTATCTTTGTTTCGGTAATTTTTCACCCTCATGACTAGAACAAAAATAATTATCATCGGTTGACAAAATTGAATCGAAAAATCAAATCTTTCTGTTCTTAACAATTTCGTAATTATATTTGATCCATTTTTTTAAAATCACATTCTTCAAATATCGTTAATTGGTATTAGAATAATTTTAGAAAATAATACATTTGTTCGAAGATATTTCATGTACTAAATAATAAAAGTCAAAGCTATTAGCATCTCTAAAAAAAAAGCATCGACAAATATTAATTTAGGAAATTAACCTATATATATTATTGAACAGAATTTGCTTTACAGTATATCAAAAATATTTAAATTGATTCATGCAAACTAAATGCCTGATTTTAATTCAATTATATTTATATAATCAATTGAACAAATAAACAAATGAGAATGGATAGGTTAATTTAGTGAATTATTAATTTTAGCTGTTGATATAACAAATGAAATAATTTAGTAAAATACATAAACAATATTTATGTCAAAATTAATTCATTTCAAGAATTTTTGATGTATTATATTTTAACACCAAACAATAAATTATACGTGTTTTAAAAATTTATTAGCAAATATCAAGTATTAAAATGTATTTGTGATTTTTGTTTGTAATAAATTTTTCAAAATAAATTTTAGGCTACCGAATATACATAAAAATATATAGAATTTTATCTGCAGTCTTTTGCGGACTTGTTCACTTTTGTAAAGAGTTTGAAATATATTTTCAAGGATCTTGCGAGTTTATTAAGGCTATTCATGGCACGCCTCTGAGACAGCATTGTAGATACAATTTAGTCTTATTCATTCCTGAAACGGGTGGCGAACGTCTAAATATTTTCAGCCTCAGTTTGCCTCTTCTTCATCATCATATATTATATATTTTTATTCATATTATTTATTTTTTTTTCATATCATTTATCCTTTAGTTTAGTGTTGTATCTCATTCTTTACTATTCATTCATATATATACATAAAATTTTTGTGCTTTAAATCTCGCGGGAAATTTTTTTTTCATCATCTCAAATAATATTCTTATACCAAATTCTATATGTCCAGTCTCTTTACAATTCTTTCCTATACAAATAAAAATGTAATTTACACACTGTGTATATATTTACAATACTTGTTATTTTTTGTAATTCGATTTTTCTATTCAAGTGTATATACATACATACTCTGTGTGAAAAAGAGAATTTGGTATTTAAAATATTTTTTGAAATCTTGATGCAAAAAAGCAAAAAAGGCTATACACAAATGATTTATTTGTGTGTGTATGTTTCATTCAAATATACATAAAATAAAAAACAATATCATAGAGACCACCATTCATCTATCAAACTTGACAGGCATCACATATTTATACACTTGTTTTCATTGCTGACGTTTGAAATTAATTTTTTCCCTCCTGTGTCTTCAATTCTATGTATCAAATATATGTATATACACTTTCTTGTCTCCCTCATATACACCCTGAAACATCAAACAAATTTTACTTTTTTTTTTTTATTCATACGTATATTTTCATACCTATTCAGCTTTTTATCATATTGTTTTTTTATATCCCTCAAAAGCTTTTATATAAAACTAAAATAAAAAACAGCTAATACTTTGTCAATGTAATTTTTTTTTCTATTTATTTATATATCGCTTTACTGTATAATTATTTTGTTACTTGCTTCATTTCTTCCTTCCTCTTTCGTTGATTGAACTGCATATAAACACATTGACAAGAATTATTTCATTCGCGATCTTCAAATTTTTTATCTTCTTTCTTTTAAATTTATCCCTTCTTATTTTTATCTTTTACCTCTGCTTATTTTATTCTCCATATACACAGTGCCGTCATCAGAGACGTGTCTTTGGATTCTATATACAATCAAAGGAATCCTATCTTTGCCAACAATACCAGGCATTCGTCTGATAGCTTTGTGTCTCACACTCTCACCTATAGCTCATACCACATCATTTTGTAAATATATACACACACACACTATCATGCTTTTGCTCTATTTTGTATGTTTAATACCAAATAGCTATTGTGTATATATTCTCACCTTATCTTGTTCTCACTTATCCATTTGATTCTTGTGCAACAATAGACCAACTTAATTCTACGTATATCCAAAAAAATTTTAAATATCATTTAACTAATAAATAATCATTTAAGATGATTATAAAATTATCAACTCGCTATTATTAATCAAATTTAAAAGTTCATTTATTTTTTTTTCATTATCCTTATCTATATATACACCAATAAATGATAATAATATTTTTTTTTCGTTTTGTATACTGCTTATATAAAAAAATCTACTAAACATTCTTTGAATTGTTTGGTTCCAAAAGTACATATATATTATTTACAAAAGAATGAGTATTCACACTGACGAGTATACACAGTTAAGAGGAAGTTTGAATTCCGGGGTATAAAATAGGTATAGGGTGCAGTGGGTGGTTTCATTTGATAGTGGGGATGAATCACACTGTCTTCTTTAGTCTCATTTCATTTTATTCTTTCGTATATTTTTTACACTATTGTTCTGGCCAGTTCTTTTATACGGAATAAAGTATCATACTGAACCAACACAATGTGTACCCCACCATTGTACCCCCTTTTTTTTTTGTCTCTTACTTTAACCCCTCTTACTATGACTGCTTTTCTATTTGAATTTTTTTCGCTTTTGCAAAATCAACCCCTCTCTCTCTCTTCTTTTACTTTTCTGTGCTTACATTCTGTGACTATTATACCTCGAGGGCTATGTTTATATGTGATATTATATATATACATACATATATGTAATCTCACTCTTTGACAAACCACCCAACCACCCACATGTCTCTTTTTTATATATTTTTATAACTTATTTTTTTCTCTTTTGATTTCTTTTTATTTTCTCTCACTCACACTCATTTTTCATCTATTCTTTTGTGCTTTTTTTTTTTTTTTGTCTACACATTCAGCACATATGGAATTTTTTTATTCAATCTGTATCCAATCATTTGATCTAGCTAAAAGTATTTTTTTTTTTAATGAATATTTCCGGGTGATTTTATTCGTTAAAAATTGTTTAAAAAAATTTCATAAATAAATTGAATTGCTTTATATTATTTACAAAAAAAAAAAAATAATTCTATCGGTTATACATTGAAAAATATGTAAAATAATATAATTCATTGTTAAAATAATGATAAATTTTTTTCTAAAAAAAAAACTTTTAAAAGCTTTTGAATGAAATATAATAAAATCAACGTTTTTGTAATTATTTAAATTATTTTTTTTTTTCAACAACCTTGTATGTTTTTTTTTTTAAACATAGTTAAATTTACTTTTACGTTATTCATATAATTCTTTTATATGTATATTTTTTTGTGACTCTGTATGTATATATTTGGAAAATGTTTTTTTATTTTGTGTGTATACAGAAAAAAAATAACACAAAAAAACATGACATAAGTTGGACTGTTTCTCCTTCAATTGCGTCGAGTGAGTAATTTTGTGTTTGCTATTATAAAAAGTCTTTTGAAAACACCTGGCTTTTGAATGTGGATGAAGCACACAATTCGGTACTAATTTAATGTGCGAATTGAATGGTGGCATTAATTAACAGTCGGCTTTTAAAAACTCGCGGACTTGCCTTCGTCAGTTATTCTTATCTGTGTCTTTTTTTTTATTTTATTTTTTTTTACACTTGCTTCGTCCTTACAAATTTTATTTTTATCACTAGTGTCATTTTTTTTTTGTTCAACTAATTTTCTCTCTCTACTTTCTCTATTCTTTTTTTATTAAAATTTGTTTGTTTTTTCATTTCGTCATAAATATGCACAACACATAGCAGCAAAGCCTTTTAATTTTTTCAAATAAATTTTTTTTTTATCTTTTCGATATAAACCGTTAGAAATCAACGGTTGTTGATTTTTTTTTCATACACAGTTTGACATTATTTAAAATAATTTATTCGTAAATAATTTTTCTTTTTATAAATTTTTAAAAAAATAATTTCATGCGTAATAATTTTGTCCCTTTTGATATACCTTTCAAATTAAAGAAAAATAAAAAATGTACGTGTAATTGAAAATTAATGACAAAAAGAAAAAAAAATATATTAATTGTACTGAGTGCGATGAAAAAGTTGATATATAATTTGTATAAAGGGTGTAGACAAAAGTAAATATAAAAAGGAAAAAAAAATCGAGTGCCTGACGAGTTAAAGTATGGAAAAAGGATAAAAAGAAAATACACATATATGATGACGATGATAAAGAAGATGAGAGAAATGATGCGACACATATATACACACGATGTTATTTAGCATCGTGGCGACACATTCACATATACATCTCGTTTGTTCATGTGACGTCATTGTATTGTTGGACGAGCAAGCATTGTAGTCACTATTGTGAGTCTCTGCTATTATTCTAAGACAATCGTCCGACACAATGAGACGGACGGTAGAGAGGATGAGTGGAACGGATGATTCGCTTTCCTTGCTATTCTCGCGTTGTCTCTATATATCTGCAAAATATATTAATACGTGTTAGGGTCTCTGTCTGTGTGTCCGATAAAAGTGTGAATGCTTTATATTTTTTTATTCGTACAATGATGTTTTTTCTTTTATACATTTATACTCGGAATCTACGTGGTAATTATTATCCAATAATAATTTTTATATTATGAATTTCCTCTCTTTAGACTCTTTATCAATACCCGACAATGTTTAAAAAAAAAATTATTTAAAAAAGGTTGCCTGAATTTTTATTATTTTAATATTATAATTATTCATTTATTTGGGAAGAAATATTGAAAATTTAAATTAATTGCAAAGATGATAGTTAAGTTGATAGATGATATTTTGAAGAAATAAAATTATTAAAAATAAAAATTTGACTTCTTTGTATTTTTGTTATATAACAGACATAATCGACATGAATTTTGAAAATTAATTATTCTCTTGATAGATATGACAAGTGAGAATAATCATATATATATATATTTAAATATAATAAGACAAAATGACACTGTCCAAGATGCGTGAATAATTGCAATATGAATTCTGGCAAAATGCTATAGAGAAATATTTTGAAAAGGGGGTGGCAGAGAAAAGATGAGTTAAAATGAAAGATAGGGAGTAAAAGTAAAGAGAATGGGAAATGAATGAAAGGAGAACAACAGCAAAATACAGACAATAGATACGGGGTGTTCCCTGGGCGATTCTGCGGTGATGATGGTCCTCACTTGGCATTGTTGGTAAAGCATTGTTGTGGGTCCAGTTATTGTGTGTTGGCAAGTACTTGTGATATTTTGTGTGACCCAATCGACTGCTTGTTCACCAATATGCTTATACATCTATACATATATATATAACTTTTATATAAACTCAATAGAGCATTTTTCTTTTGCAAATTAATATTTATATAATTGTTCATTTTATACCATAGAAATATTTCCATTTATAAAAAAACCTTTATTACAAAAAAATACGCGAATTTAATGAGATATATTTTTACGAAAAATTTTTATAAAATTGAAAAAGTAATAATTAATTTACATAGATAGTTTAACATAAAATATTTTCATAGAAATTTCCTTTTTTTAATTATTAAAAAATAATATAGTAAATTAATTTAAAAATATGATATTATATTCAATTTTAAAATTGAAAAATAGATAAATTAAAAATATTTTTACATGAAATAAATGTGCGATACTCACATGTGTAAATGTCTAAAGAGTAAACTGAAAAATACCTAGAGAAATTTCTTGTGTATAAATAAATATATATGTTGAATTTTGTGATATGTACAAGAGTCCAGAGGCACCATAGAAAGTCATTGTTTGTTGTCGTGGTGGTATTATGTATTCACTGAAATGAATGTGCTCTCCGAAGCGACACAGTCTCAAATGTAAGACACAAGAAGCATAAAAGAGTTTCTATTATGCGAAGCTTAAATAACACCAAGCTCTATATATATATATTTATTATAAAACTTACACAAAACTTTATATCTGTGTTATATATTTTTTTTTGCTTATGTATCACACATGTATACATCTCAATTTACGAAAGAATTTCTATGAAATATTTTTTTGGCCCTGTCTTCTATAAGCCACTTCTATCCTTCTCAACTCTCACTCAGCTATTCTTTTTTTCTTTTACCTTTTTGCATTTATAAAGAGAACATGCATTTTATCATGTGTCTCTGTGATATATCCTCGAAGTTGTCATTTTATATACTTGAAAATATTACATGTCCCTTGGCAAATTTTAATGAAAACAAAATGAAAAAAAAATTAATAATATTCATTGTATTTTTTTACTACTTTAATTTTTTGCTTTTTTGTTATTTTTTTTTTAAATTTATAAAGCTTCATACAAGCACAAGGTATTTTTTCTAAAAACTATTATCAAAAATGCATTTAAAAAAAAAAAATACTTGGCTCTCTTTTCTCAAGCATTTTTAATTATTCTAATAACAATAACAAAAAATTAAAAGAAAAAAGAATAAATACATCTATACTATTTACAAATTTAGAAAAAAAAAAAAGTAGATTGTGTCGTTTTTGGTCAGCCACAGTGAAGTAAACGTGCGGTAATGTTGCGTGATGGTTGGAGGTTAAGTAGAAGAGGAAAACCAGTGTGGGGATAAATGTGAGATAGGTAGGGGAAACACCACAAGCCGTGGGCGGGTTAAAACAACAGGTGTATGGCAAACGGGCCGATGGCACGAGAGCAGCTTGCGTCGCCCTTTGACTTCTTCATATATATATATAGTTAAACATATCACATCACCCTTCGTATTTTCTCGTTGACTTGATAAAAGCGCATTACACGTTAAAACATTATTATTCAAGTAGTTTTATTATTTTTCAATCTTTTTGATTTGATTAATTATACATAGAATATTATCTAATTAGATAAAATTAAAAATTTCAAATACATAGCTTTGATACATTTATATACAAATATTTTTTCAAGTAATATATGAATGAATGGTTGATTAAAATTTTCTTCAATTGCTAAACTGTCAAAACTATTTTTGAATTTTGAATTTCATTATATATATATATTTCTATAAATGGAATTGCAAGCATGAAGCTTTGTAAAGTCGATCGAGTGATGTAAATATATATGTATATGTGAATAGATGAAAGACTGAGTAATACATAGATTTGTGTGCTTGTGCGCGCTCTTATTTGAATCTTTTGTCTAGGCGTCCATTCTCTGGCACATTATCAGGCCTATTGTCTCTTACATTGTTACCCCTACCTCTACGTTGTCTCATTGTTTTGCAATTTCCTCTACTTAACCGATACGCCAACCATATACATGAGCATATTATTATGCATATATATATTCTTTTAACAATCACCAATGCAAAAAATATAAATTTATATGAAAAAAAAAAAAAACTCGACCACGCATAATATGTTTATTATTTTTATAGATTTCTTTTGTATTTAGAGTATTGTTTAAAATTGATAATCACATCTTCAAATTCACATTACAATAATAATTAGTAGTTATATTAATTAATTAATTGCAAATTGATATCAATAGATTAATGGTAATTAAACAAGTTAATTTTTGAATAGATATATATTTTTTATATTCGAGCTCGTGGTCATTTATATAAGTCTGTAAAATATCTAGGACACTAGTATCCCTGGAATATAATATTTTGCGAGCTTTCAGACAGTGAATAGAAACCCTTAAAACACATAGTAAAAAGAGACAAAAGCCATCGTCGAACAATTCGTATATTCTACTGTACGGTTACGTTAAAACAAGTGCGAGCTTGAGTTCATAAAAAATTATTTTATAATAACTGTATTCACATATGTCATCATCATTATCTAAAAAATACTTTTTTATTTTTATACATGCGGGCTTGTAATACTACTGTATTTTAAATATATATATACTGCTTGAAATAAT
>MKYW01000045.1:122759-137792 GCA_015776835.1 Aphidius ervi
AAAAAAAAAAAAAAAGTTGAGAATCAGCGGTAAGAGAAGTAAAGGGGTGTTGTGATTCGCACTTATCCTACCAAGTGTACCGGCGTCGTGGTTCCGGAGCGGAGAAACTCATTTTTACGTTATGGCTCTGTGCACACCGAAAGACACAATTATATATTTCATAAACTTTATATAAAATTTAACATCTAAAAAATTAAAAATCATCATAAATTATTATATAACATATGTTCTATGACTCATTCGCAAATATCTAGTTGAATATATAGACAAAGTATAACGACTCATATCGTTCACTCTTGATGTATATTTTTCGAAATAAAATATTGTAAATAATAAGGGTTGAAGATGAAAATCTTTTCAAGATGATTTTATGGCTTTGTTTATGATACCTTTTGCTTGTAGTATTTTTAATTTTATAATTAGTTCCAGTAGTCTGAAATAAGATAAAAACAAAATACACAAATGTTTTTATTTTTAACACTGTACACAAAATGTGCCTGTTTCGTGTATGAATCTATAGAAAATATGATATTCATAAGGATATAATAGAGCTATATCCTTATGATAATTTTAAAATTCAAGATAACAGAGGTACAATACTGTAAATTTTCGTCACATTACCAAGATTCATCAATGCATTAAAAGAAAAAAATTTTTTTTTATATTATCTATAAGAAATGTGGAAAGAAAAAAAATTATGATTTCTTTTATTCATTGTATATATTTTTTTTTGTAGTTGTTATATTCATTATGTCACCGTAGTTTTATGCATGATGCTTTTGTTGTATTATTATCCATATTCAAGTATATTTCTTGATGCACCTCATTCGCATTATATATTGACTTACATAGATATGTATACATACATTTCTTTCACCTATCTGGTCGAGTTTTATTTTATTTTTTTTTCCTTTTTTCGCGCTCATCAACCGTCGTTATTAGGACGTTTTCTTTCATTCGGCTCGTTCTTCCATCATGTGGCGTTGCGCGGTCTAGCCTGCTCGAATGAAGCCAATGTACGTGGCTTATTAGCAGAGAGAACGCGGGTGCTCAGGCTCATTTTGTATAAAATAGAAGTAGCGATGCGAAGAAGAAAATGGCGCTGACGCAGAAGATGAACTGTCTACTTATATATACATATTTCTATTCATAGAAAAATAAATAAATAAAAAAGAAAAAAAAATATATATATATAAATATTAATATTATTTTCAAATTAAATATGTTTTTTTTCTTATCTATTTATCGGTATTTGATTATCAATAGATTGTAAAATTATTGTCAAATGATTTAAACAATATAATTCATCAGTGAATTATTATATTTAAAAAAAGGGTTAAAATGTGAATATAGGTGTTGAACTGAACGACACACCCTATACACTTGGCGGGCAAAAGGAGAATTTTATATATATAAGTTCTCCCTTTTGGTAACCATGGTACTCTGTTAATGGATGCCTGGAGTCTTATAGCAGGCAAAGAGAAAACCTCGACGACGCCAAACTTCAACTCGTTAATTACCAACACGAAGGCGCAACTTCTTGCCGTCTCTCGAATATTTCAAACTATTGTATTCCTTAAAACCCCCTCCGGGATCTTTTGGCTAGGCCAACTCATTGCAAACGCCCTTTCTCGCTTCATTCTAACATTATGTCTGACTCTAGTGTTTAATACATTTATATATATTTATACTATATGTCTTTATTTAACATTGCTTTGCCAAGTGTGGTTTACTTGTAAATATTACTAAAGATTTAACTCTACATGATTCATCTACAACTGCAGTCAAATATGAAAAATATCTGCCACTTTATTCACCAAAAATGCTACACGCAAAAACAATTTTATATATAAAATCTATAGATCTGTAGTTTTTATTTTAATATTTAATAGTTTTTTTTTTTTTGTGTTGGGGGTGTATACAAATTTTACTGAGCTCAAATCTTTTTACTATATTGTATTACAATTTTTGGAATTCCCGTTTAACAATTATTATAAAACTTCTCAACAATTTTTTTCAGTGCCACAAATATTCGTTGTGTTTGTCAATAAATTTTGTTTAAAAGCACTATAAATTTTATTGTGCACACAACAAAAACTATCATATACCGACTTAACAATTTCTTGATAAATCTCAACAAATATTATCGTGTTTCAACTGGGCTACTACTTTGCTACATACTACTACAAATTTTATTCAATTTTTGTTGTATATATTAAAGCCTAATTAATCGAACGATAATTTTGTATGACGTGATATGTTGAGAGAATGTAATATATCACTATCATTTTGAGTAATCTAAATTGCAGTGAAATTACAATTTTGAAACTAACAAAAACACAATTTACACCATATTAAATATTAAGTTTATCATTATTGCAGTAAGACTATTATTTCCATTGGATTATTTCAAGCAGTATATATATATTTAAAATACAGTAGTAATACAAGCCTAAAACTAGTGTCTCATTTCCATTTTACACTGGCATTTCTCTTGAGTTTTCATTTTCTCGTTTCGGTTTACTATACACACGTTGTGCCTCATGTTCATCGTTAGGATCTATATTTCAAATTGTACAGTCAGTTTGTTTCACTTGTTTTCTCCTTACTCCCTTTTCTACATCTACTGTAGACACAGGATTAAAATATCACACCCTTGTACATGACTGGCACTTTATGTGGAAACATGAGATCCCTTAAAATATATATTGGGAAACATTGAAATATCATTTTATTTATTTTTATTTTACTAAAAATCATTACAAACCACTGTGCAGTTTATATCATCAAGATGTTTGTTTATTTATATTTATTATACATTCAAATCCCTTTACTCATCGAGTAGGGTGATTGTTGTTGGCCCTTCTAATATAATCGCTTATTCTCACATTAGCATACGAAAAATAAATATATATCAATCGTCGTGGGAGCAGTTAATCTTTTAAACGCGGGGTTGACTATACAGTAGTAGTATAATAAGTCAATCATATCCAAAGAAGAATATTTACACAAATATATATTAATAATATAAAATTAAAAAAAACTTATTCTCATTTTGCATAATTTTATCATTAAAAAATAATCACCATTGATTAAAATAAATTAAATTCATACATAATTAATAACAAACAATTCATAAATTTATCATTAAATTTTGTAAGTCTTAAAATCATGAATGACTTGACTTGATTATAAAAATATAATTATATTGATCAATTTATTTTTCATTGAATACGCATCTAAAGTAATTTTCATTAAATGGTAGATTTGTATACATATATATATAGAACTATAGATTTCATTCGAGTTTCAAGTTTTCGGGTTCTTTATACATATATCAAGCGCACGTTATATAGTTGGTAAACAAACTGTCTGAAACACTCTTGTTCGCTATACCATTCTAGAAAGCTAGGGTCCTCTTGACGGTATTATCTCTGGTACATATTTAAGTGCATGACGCAAAGGAGACTTGGTATATTTTCTTTCTCTTGTTTCTCTGTATTTTTTCTTGCATCATCGCATACTGAAATCACAGTCGCCATTACTAAAATCTATATATCCAAGATGCGAATATAAGCAACCAAACGACTACCCTAAGAAGAGCTTTTGAAACTTCTCATTTCTCGGCACCTGTCAAATGCAGACTTGGGCGGGTCATCAGATAGTGCGACCTGGATATACCATATCTATATATGCGAATATGCCACAGCAAAGGAACACTAGAATCACCTTAGAGGAAGTGATCATAGTTAGTCTTCATATATAGGTATATGTTGTATTCATATTCATTATCTATTTCATATATGTATATACCATTTGTAAGATCTAATTTTGATGGATAATACGTTTTACTTTGGTCTCAAGTACGTGATATAACTTTAACTGATTATTTGATATATACAAAACAGATTGTATGATTTGTTCATAAGTTATATACTCTTGAATAACATCGCAAGTAGTCTAATTATAATTTTCATTTTAACAAAGTAATTTCTATACGCCACTGTTAATTTATACTTATATATATTTTGTTAATTAATAGAATTTTTGTTGACAAATTTAATGGTGTTTTGATCAATTGATGAAGAGTATGTTTAATATCAACTAATTTTGTAAATTTATAATTATTTATTGCAAGTGCTTTTTTTTTTTTTGTTTACTTGAGTGTTTTATTTTTTTTTCGTTGTATTGATAAATATATCTCGGGTGATAATAATTTTGTTATTAATTTGGAATATTCACATTTTTTTTTCTTCAACTATGTATACACTTTTCCATCTTGATTTCTCTCACACTCTCTTGCTAACTCTACAGTACTCTTGGCATATTCTCCTTCAAGTCATCCATCTGCAGAATTTACTATCTGGCGATTCTAAGTCCCTCGTTCTCTCTCGCCTCACTTGAGGTATTGAGTGACGTCAAGGGTGCATTGTCCAGGCTTTCAAATTGAGAATATAGACTTCTCGTGCATCTCAAAAGCTATATATATATTTTCATCGACTTCATATTATACAGCCTTAATAGTCTATTCTCTATAATTTTTTTTTTTTCATATTCCTCCTTCGTCATCGTACTTTATTTATTTGTCTTTATCGTTTTCTTCTTGGACATCTATATTTATATTTTGATTTACACTTTTCATTTTTTTTTTTTTTTTNGTACTTTATTTATTTGTCTTTATCATTTTCTTCTTGGACATCTATATTTATACCTCGATTTACACTTTTAATTTTTTTTTTTTCAATTCATAGTTTGACAATTTTGACAGTTTTATTTGAACAAAACAAAGAAAAAATCATTTATTTTCTATTTTACATGAAAAAAAAAAAAATAAAATGCTTGAAAAGTTATGTAATTGATAATTAAAAATCTCGATAAATTATCTTCATATGTAGAGTTGTAAAATATATCAACAATATTATTTTTATTATTTTTTTTTTTGCTTTTAAATTGAAAATATGTTTTCTTTTGTGATATTAATTAATATCAGATAAACCAACGTGTTTTTGTACATGCTTTATGAGTGTCACCCTGAATTTTCAATAATTTGTTACGCAAACTATCAAAAGCATGTTGTCCATTGTTATCATATTCGAATTCAGGTGCTATTGGCATATGATATTTGTTTGTGTTCATTCTTGCGTAGAGTTTTTGCGGCTCCAATTATCAATTGTCATATTGGTTTACGCTAACTAACATTATATACGAATCCAGATGTGATTGTCATTGAGAAATAATAATCAATAATTTCTCTGCGTATATGAATTTTCATAAAGACATTCATTAAATTCAAATAATAAAAGAGCTAACAAAAAAAAAAAATTTAGGGTTAAGTTTTGACTGACAATAACGAATACAAGTGTGTTTAATGAGAACAAAATAGCTATAGCTATGTGTATCTGCAGAGAGAGAAAGAAAGAGAGAGACAAAGTTGTTGTGAATTGATGCTATAAATTATATAGTAATAGGTGCAATATAGCCATAAGAGAGACATGATCATTTTGATAAAAATGAAAAAGAGAAGAACATTATATTTGTTTAAAAATTTTAGCATCTCTTGGGTGCTGTTTAATTTTGTTTATGTGAGCCACTTTAGAAGACATAAACACGGTATCTCAATTCCCTGAGTGTAATTTTCTCCATAGCACTTTTCACCCTCTATTCCTCTTTCTCAAAACTCGTCCATATACAGCATTACGATTATAGCGTAATCATATCGGATTGTTATTATGGCTGATGGTAGCAAAAGCAAGGAAAAGTGTCTTAAGGGTTGGGGAAGGTTGTAGCAATACTGAAGCTTATCTTTGAAATATGCTGATAGACTATATTTTTTTTTTTCTCTATATCATCTTGCCAAAACAAAAATTTTTTATCGAGTAAGAATTTTTGCATCAATTTTCTTTCTATTACTGGCATTCATCAGCTTGGCTTTTATCACTTTTCAAAGTAAAAAAATTACCCAGTTACAATGAGGCAATAGTGATCACTTTGAACGAAAGATGAACTATGAATTTTCAATATATTTTTCATGGATACATCTAATTCTCTTAGTCTAGGTATATTTTTTTTTTTTGCTTCGAATATAAACTACGGAAACTTATGTGGGTACTTTACCATTGACATACACTTTATAATCTGATATATAGATATTCTCTATGTGAATAAAAACCAAGTGTAAAGTCATTTAAAACCATCATGACTCACCTTTTTTTTTTTATTTTTAAGAAAATGAATAAAAAGTATCTACGATGAAAGAAGGGTTTTTGCCCTCTTTGGTCTAAGATTTAATACTCGTTGTTGGTTATCACAGTAATCGTGAATATTTTACATACTTACAATGTACTTTTAACTTTTGTCGTATTGAAGCTTGGTATTGCAATCTCATTCCATCGTTGTCACGACCCTAAAGCTTGAAGCATCGATGACGACGACAACGACAACGTCGATTTAACTTGGAACTTTATACACGAGAGACACACGGGGGTTGCTTTGCAGTGACTGTTGATTGAAACGTTCTGATTGCATCCCCTTGGGGAGGTGGGTGGTGGTGGTGATGTTCACCATATACTAAAATGCGGGTATATACATATATATATATTATTCTCCATATCTTTCTCTCTATCCCTCTTTTTCCCTTCCCCCAATTTCGATTCTCAATATTCGCTTGCTTGCTTGACTGTCTCCTGTTCAATGTCTCATAGCACGTACCTACTTATTTGGTAGTCTAATGTCCGATATCGAATATAAGGGGAGAGTGTCTATATGTCTATCATGAGAATACTCACTTCACTTGCAATCATCCATGCTAAAACACGACGACGCACACAAGACAATACTTGACATTAACAACATCCACATATAAGAGACCTTCAATGTCATGTCCCCTTCAATTCAATTAAGGTTACGTTATCGTCATTAACGCAGACATGCTATCGATATATTATACACTGCCAAGAAATTCTAGAATTTCAGTAATTTAAAGGTATAGATCCAATGCAAAATATTCAATAATGATTCTTAATTTTTTTGATCAATCTGGTTGCAATTTTTAGCATTAATTTTGATTACTGCTTGTATAATATTCTTGATAATCAACGATAATCAAGCACACTCATCGGGGGGCAAAAAACCAATCTACTTTATACAGAGAAATGAAAAATAAAAATAAAAAAAAACAATCGGAACAATATTAGAACTATATGGGGGATGAATTGTAGAGTCAGTCAGTCAGTTGGTCGGTCGAATCATGCTCTCACAAACACATACAATAATATGTATATGTATAAACCCAAATGAATGACAGATTTGAAAAGGCAAAATAGAGAAGGAGTGGTTGATAGTGGTAGTACTAAAAGTAACGGGGTGTTTTACGGTAAAAAGTTAATCACGGTTTGCCATGTTGACATCCCCAGGGATTTACAACATGTTGTGAAAAGAGTATATATTGAACATCAGTAGATTCGTTCACCTAAGTATATACGCACTTGGTTTTTTTTTTGCAAGGGTTCACATATAGGTGTAGGGAGATAGATTGACGCAATCCGAGGTTATGTTGATTACAGGGGCGGGTATCGGTCACGTTCTCGTAATGCATGAAAGAATAGAAAAAATCAAGAGCCAAAATAAAATTACTTTTAAGGGCGGACAGTGCGGGTAGAGGAGGGTTGATAAATAAAAATTAGAGGGGGTTTATAGATCAGGGGCCAAATATAGGGCGTATACAATTTTTCTTCATCAACTCATATATGTAATACTCAAAATGTTCCTGATCTTGAATCTCGTTTTTCACCATATGTCAATGTTTGCTACTATATGTATATACTGTGTGGTCTTTTAAAAAACTATTATCATAATTGTTTAGCTTAGGAGTTGGGGGGTAAAGTGAAAATAAAAATTAAAAAAAGAATATGCTTTTTTTTTTGGAGGCTAATGGTGATGCTGGTTGTTTGCCAATATTTGTTATAGGTACATTGATGTAAAAAATATTTTTGATAATCATAAAATCACTGAGTGCTTTGAAAATTAAACAGAAAAATTTTCGTGTTTTTCTTTGTATAATTTCAAGTATATATTTTTATGGAAATTCAATAAATTATATATGATTAATAATATATTTATCTTCTCAATACAATTGATAGGTTTTTTTTTTTTTGAATAAAATTGTAAAAATAAAAATAAAAAAAAAGTGTCCCGTTGAATTCACTTCCCCTGGATAAACTCAATTCAATAGATTGTTCTATTGGCATTGAGTGCCAGTCGGTAAAGTGAATTGTAAAGTAATTGCATAAGATTAGTAGTGGCGCATGGAAGGCACTCTGTCGGTTACTTCCAGCCCAATAAGCTTCAACGACTTTACTTGGGTTCAGCTTCTTCATTTTTATTTTTTTTTTTATTTCAAATTTCTCTCTGTTTCTCTACAGCTTTTTTTTTTTTTTTATCATATTTCCAGTCATTTTACAATCATCTCTCTTTTTTTTTTCGAGGCATCTATCTGCATTTTATTGAGTTAATTTGTTGAGATACCACTTGCCAATATTTCAATATTATTATTTTTTTTTTTGCCTTATTTACTCCAATTGAGTTAATAAATAGCAAAGCAATCTCAATGCAGATGACTGCCCAGGCAATCAGCTGAAATAGCTAACAATTTTTTTATATCATTATATTTAATTTTCTTTCACTCAATTTAACATGTTATTTATATCTTTTAATTTCATTGCATTTTTATTATTTTACAATTTGTAATTACTGATACATATAAACTTTGATTAAAAGCAAAAATAGTTGCTTTTGTCAATGAAGCTTTTAAATAAATTGGTCACGTAAATAATGATGCAATTGCAAAGACGATTTTTGTATCGTATTCCATACGTGTTAAAGAAAATTTAGCTGTTAAAAAAGCATGGAGAAAAAAATTTAGCAGAATTGCAGGGAAATAAAAGTTAAAAAAAAAAAACAAAATTCAGTATAACGGTAAAATGGATTTGTGACAAGGTGTTGGCAAATCGGGCTGAGAATACCGATAAGGTCTCTTCTTTTCTCTCCTTAAAAACTGAAAAAAAAAATAATAATAAAAGAATAAGGATAAAAAAAAAAAAGGATAGAAATTGTGGGTGATAAAAAGGGTGCAGACGTTGAAGGGATAAAAAGGAGGCCAAGTCAGTGACTGAGCAAGTCTCGCACGGACAATGTCCGGGTAATGGCTGCCCCAGGCTACTTTTATATCCTATGAGAGCCATGCTGAAAGCTAATGTCTGCGATAACAGAAGCTGAAGCTCGTTCCCCGGATAAAAGATTCGCTCTGTGTGCTTCGATTGACTAAAAGAAACTTTTACAATCTCATTTCTTTTCTCATTCATTTTCTTATCCTTATACTGTATGCGAAACAAACCGAATATATGCTTTTTATTTTTAAATATATAAATAAAAAAAATCACGTCTATCATTCGAATGACAAGAAAATAAAATTTATTATATTGAGTATGTTGAAAAAAAGGGGCATATAATTTTGATTCATTTATCGAGAAATAAAAACAATTAAACTTGTCTAATAAAATTTTGAATTTACCCCCTGAGTTTCAATCATTTATGGACCCTTAGATTTAAAAATACTCTGGGGCTATTGCTGCAGACAGTCGATGATCGTGTTTTTTGATACATAAAATACATGAAAATGTAACAAGATAAAAAGAGAAAGATATAGAGGGGGGTGGTTAATGAAATAACCGTGCCGATTTAACCGAGTTACAAGGGATCACTCCTCCCCCCCTCTTCGTTTCAGTGCCCTTGGCAAATCGACCCTTTTCTCTTGTCTACATGAAAAAACATATTGTTGTCGTATTTGTGGAGTAGCTACTGATGTAAATTATCCCTTTTTTGCTTTATATGTATTTATTGTCTACACATCTTAGTATTTCACTTCATTGCCCACTTGTCACTATGTTTTAACTCTTGTCAATGTCAAAAATTTATTTTTGAGTTTTTTATATTTGATATACTAATAAAAAAAATAAATAAATCAATTTAGAAAATTCATAATCCAGCTTTTGATTATAATTTAAATTTATTATTATTAATTATTATGAAAAATAAATTTTATTTATATAATTAAATAATGTTATTGTCGTTTTTTTTTTGTGAAAATTTGTTTGAGCTATTTTTTATTTATCAAAATATCATGTTATAAAATAAACATGAAATTATAAATATGTACGAATTTTTATTCTTAATCTATTTACACATTAATTATGTTGGAAAAAAAAAGAATGAATAATATTTTTTGGATGTATACTTATTTTGTTTATGGATTTTGTGTGTATTAAATTTAAATAAAAATACCGGCAGCCGTGTTCACAAGCCGTGTCTATAAATCATTTGACTCTGGTTTCGTATATATACGAGCTCAGGGATAGCTATGGCCTCCGTAAAACAGTGAACGTCCGAGAATAATACCACCATATATTTATGTTCTCACCGTAAAACCCAACTCGTTCATTCGTCCACCCACTCAACCCCATATTCCTCGCCCACACACTCGATCTCATTTCTTTTTTTTTTTAAATTTTATTTATTTTTTTTCAACTCTTCCTGCACTCTTGTTTTTATCACTGTCTTTCCCAATTTATTTATCCTTTTTATTCAACAGAAAAACTCTAAAAAAAATTCATCAATTTTCTGACCAGGCATTCAATAGAAATGCAGCCCTTTTTTTTACAACGTTTAAAATTCAAGTTTGTCTATTCGAGACCCAAGCCTTTTGATAAGTAAAAAAAAAAAAAATATAAAGCATATCATTTTAACCGACAAATTTTGCATTTTTTAATAATCAAGCTTTTCAAAAAGAAAAAAAAAATATTCAACTATTCAAATTCTATTGACAGTGTGAAGATTTAATTTTTCAAAAAAATTTTTTTCCACTAAAATTGAAAAAAAAAAAATATAAAAATTCTAAAGAAAAAAAAAAAGAGATTACATATAATATCAAAAATTATTTTCATTTAATTTTAAAACAATAATAATAGTAGTTTTTTTAATTTTATATATAAAAATGTTGTTAATTAATTTAACAATTTAATTTAAGTTAAAGTTATTTGAATTCACTCGATCAAGACAAACTATTTTAGACATATTCTCCCTGTTTTGTTGACAAGAATATTTCAGTATTTATTATAATATATATAGCTATATATAATATTTGATTCTATTACGGTGAATACACACGCTTCTGTAGTCACCCCACGCTCGTGGTGGCGCGCCAGGATATAATCCCATTAACGCGTGTCGCGTTCATTGTAGCATTAAGAGAAGAGAGAGAGTGAGAGAGAGAGACGAGTGGAAACGCCTATTTGGATTCACGATGCCACTTGATTTGGTCATGAGCATTAGACATCAAGATATCATTCTCATAAATATACTTTTTCTTATTTTTTTTTTAATCAAGAATCTTGAATTATTTTTAAGATGTAAATAAAAATAAAAAAATATAACGAAATTGTACTTGGAAATAACAACATCGCAAGAAAGATTGAGGGAAAAAAAAAAATAGGCCATCAATTTTAAAACGTTGGATTGTCATTTCCTGGTGTTGCTCTCGTTCTATTCGACTTAAGTTGATCATAACTTTTTTTTTTATCAGGCAATTAACGTTTTATACTGTGCTCATTCAGAGAATTGCCCTTCTTTTTTACCTTCCATCACCTTTTTTATTTTTTCTATAACACTACGGGGAATTTTTTTATATTTTTTTCTTTCGTTATAATTTTGCAAGTTTTTATTTATTTTTTTTTCTTTTAAAAAAAAATATTTGCCATGTATTTAATCTCGGAACTGTGCGATGATAATGGGAGCGGTGAGATGGTGTTAGAATGAGATATATTTTGGAATAATGAGCGTAGACGGGTGTGCCACCGGATAAACTGTATTTACGATGACTGCCTACCAGTCCAGTCAAAAGCTTATATTATTATTTGAATTTTTGAGAGAATGAATGACAGTAGAGACGACCGGATGCAAGCTTTGAACGTTTTTTCTTCATATTATTTATAATCTGCTTTCATATATCAAGTACCAATTATAGAAAATCAACATGCATCATATAATTTGATATAGAAAAAAACAAATTCCAAAATAAAAATCAAATAAATAAAGATATATCTTAATGAAAAATCTTGAAATGAAAAAAAAAATTAAATTTAAAATAATAATATTGTTTTATTTATATTACGTATTTATTTTTATAATTTTTTTTTATTTTCCAGTCATCGTCAGTTGAATTAACCCCTTTATATCAAGTACATGAGTAAATAAATTCTATAACCGCGACACAAAAACGACCTTTGAGATTCGTGTGAATTCACAAGATGTCTTTGTTTAAACTATAAAATATAAAAGCATATTTTTCTGTAGTTCAAACGCACTTATCGACACTGCTTATGCTCGATTAAATAACTTTTAATGTTAAAAGTTAAATGGAATAAAAAAAAAAAAAAAAGTAAAAACAAATTAAATATATATAAAAGTTACACTAATTTAAAAAGGGTCGAAAAAGTTTTTTAATATAATCAATAAATGTATATATATGATCCGTTGTGATACACTTTTAACCAAGTCAATATTTTATGTTTCAAGTTACTGCTTATTTATAAATTCAAGTATCGCTCAATTTAGTTAAAAAAACTCTTTTATTTTTTTATTTTTCATATAAAGTAAAATAATGAAACTTACTATCATAATTGAGAGTCTGGATGCAATAACACGTTGAGCGCTCGAAGAATGTATTATAGCTCTCAACGTATTATTGCATCCAAACTCACAAGAGGAAACCAAAATTTGCTACTTTTTCTAATTATATTTGATAAATCTAAATACTGAAATTATTTACAAGGATCTTATTTATTTCCGTCAATGGCGTCATAGACAATCTGGTTCAATTCCATAGCTTAAAATATATTTATGTTGATATTTTGATTTTTGATTTTTACTTACTAGCCTTTTGTATTAGCATTATTATGTTTATTTTTTTTCTGAAATTAAAACTTTATTATTTAAAATAAATTTTAATTATTATTTTTGATGAATATCTCTGGTGGAAATATTTCTCCGACTTTATCAAACTTTCTCCGACTTTTTACGAACATGACTCATGGTTTGAGGAATGGCGGAGAAATGGGTCGAAAAAAATTTGATAAAGTCGGAGAAATATTTCCACCAGTGATATTCATTAAAAATAATATAATGAAAATTTATTTTGAATAATAAACTTTTAATTTACAATAAACATAATAATGCTCATACAAAAGCTAGTAAGTAAAAATCAAAAATGAAAATACCAGCATAAATATATTTTAAGTTTTTTTATTGAACCAGATTGTATAATATTATGTACATATTATGACGCCATTGACAGAAATGAAAAGATCATCCTTGTGATTTAGTATTTATCAAATGCGACTATGTGACCTTCATTGATTTATGTAATTTTTTTTTAGTGTTTTTGTTTGTGTAGGAACATCGATCAGTATTTCTGGTTGCCAATTGAGAGTCTGGATGCAATAATACGTTGCGAGCTATAGCAGTCTTCGAGCGCTCAACGTGTTATTGCATCCAGACCCTCAATTGCTGTTAAATGTTTGCAACGTTGACAAGTGTTTTTTTTTCTAAGAAAAGAACATCAATTTTGTAAGTTTTCTATCTGCTTATTGTTGCAGATGACATGGATTTGGGATGAGACAAACTAACGACATCAATCTATACAATTTCCATAATGCAGAATTAATGGTGAGTTTAGAAATTTTCTAATATATATTTTAAGAAAATTTAAAGAAAAATAATATTTCATTTAATTATGACATGAAATCATTGAGTGAGTTAATTATTCTTCAATATTGTATAAAAAATTTAATTTAAAAAATGCCTGAGGTCATTATTGTTCACGTAATTTCTAATTGGATGTTGAGGGTGGGTGTAAAAGATGAGGATAGGTATATACAGAGTCGCTGGATCAATTATCCACCGCCCAAGTATATATTGAGTGATCTACCTAATCCAGAATTTTCAGTTAGCCATAGTATAAGGGTGATTATGAAATAAGGGAGAGTTCAACTCAAGCCGCATATATATATATATGAATATTGATGTGAACGTAGACGGTCAGTGAGCCGCAAAATAATCGCGCGCGCGGATTGTGCACATCGCGCAATTACCGAGTGCGGTTAATAAGGAGATCGCCTAGGGGTAAAATTTCAAGGGATGCTTGCCCAGGGTGAATTAATGCCTGTATGGATCACATCAGTGGTGCAGTGGTATCCCACTAACACCCTCTATAACCCCCGGGTCTCTTTTCACCTCCTCACTAGAAAGCTTCCTTCCTCTTTCCCTTTCTCTCTCTCTATTTCTATTGAAACCATATTGTTTGATATCTATGTTAATCTATATATATACGAAAGCTTCTAATGCTATAGTGAAATTGAGTTGGGTTAGGCCAGAGCATAGCACTCAAGCAGACGAGCACATTCATAGGGACCTGCGATGATCGGCTTACAGATTACTGATGCTAATAATCGTACAGTATAAAGGATCTCTCAAACTTGTCAATGATATTCAATGTATATATATATTCGCATATTATATACATATATACCTGTATCCATTTTAACCAAAAAAATTATAATTTTTTCATTATTTTTTATTAATTTGTATTTATTAAACTATACTAGATATAAATTATTATTTTTTTTTTTGCTTTCAAAGTTAACATTACATTAAAATTTTGCCGAGCTTATGTTATGCATTTTTTTATTTTTTTCATATAGAGGGCGTTAATTCACGTGTATTTTATAAACATACATGTGTTTTATATGACATTTTCTGACAAAAAAAAGTAAAGTTCATGAGAGGGTTGAGGAGAAGGGTATTGATGAAACCTCGTTAAAAGGAAAAAAAAAAAAAAGACTACATATAAATCTTTATACACATATTTTAAGCATCACCTCAACGCAAAAGCTCTGTGCTTTTTCTTTCGTCACTTGTTTTTTT
>MKYW01000045.1:137819-150598 GCA_015776835.1 Aphidius ervi
TTTTTTTTTTTTTTTTTTTCGACCAACGAGCCGCAGAAACTTAAGCCTATATATATACATTTTGCTTTTCACACGGTAATTTACTTATTTACCAATCAGCAATTAAAATTCTTACCCTGATGCATGGCACTTGTCTGTTCATAGAGGAAATATTCATATGAATAAATAGCTATGTGTGTGTGTGTATGTGTTAATATACATATATATACGATAAAGGAAGGGAACTCATGATGTAGATGATATTACACCTTGCTGCTATAAACATACGCGAGTAGCTCTAATTAATTAATGCCCATCAGTTAACCAGTGGGAACGACCAACAGGCACACTGCCATACCCTTCAACCATATATATATATTTTATGCATATATTGTACAATTTCTGGCATATACATACCTCTTTCCCTCCTCCTCTTGTCCAAAATCTCCTGCAAGAGTCACTAATTAGTACGGTATGCCAATGTAATTAGTTTAACACTGGTTGACGGTATTAATTGTCAATCGATAACGGAAACTTGATGTTTAATTTAAATATTCGTGTATATATTAACTATCTGTTTCTCTTTCATTTTGTATTATATATATAATATCACATCACTTCTATTCATTGCATGTCGAATATTGCACTGTACATATTTCCATTTGATACAAATCAAATCATTAAAAAATATTATATAATATTCAATCACATTCCAATGTTGATTTATGTAGAAATATTTTTAGGATAATGATATACAAGTTTCAAAAAATATCATAATTTTATATCAAACTATAACAAATATTTAATTTAATTGTTTATGTGTGTGTGTATATATTTTGAATTGAATTTGAAATGAAAATTAATAATTCTGCATGAGACTTTTCTATGTCAATTTTATATTATTTCAAAAAGGGGTATATAAACACTTGTAGATTTGTTGCACGTTGCCAACGAATGGTCAAATAATTGGTTAGTTTTATGAATCGAATTGATGTGGTTCTCGTACCTGCTCGTATTGGCTTCATTCTGCAAAATGTTATTTTATATAGAATAACTCAATGCTTCAACACTAACTATGGTCAACGTGTTCATATACTTGAATGTTGTCATGATTGGTGCCACTATGGTGACAAATGTCCAAAGTACAAAATATATACCCAACTGGAATTTCTGATTTCGACCCTTTTGCTAAAACGTGATTATTATTTTGAGGCATTTGTTTGGCTGCATCATCATCATCAACATCAACGACATTATCATTATATCCATCGTGTGAATTATAATGAAAATGATAATGGGATGACTCTTAATATATCAAATTTTATTTTAAAAAATAAAAATAAAGAATCATCACGAGTTAGCAATTGTTACCCTTCTTGTATTTTATAATATTTTTTATTTTTTATCTAAAGCTTTTTCATGGTGATAACAGCAATTGTGATTTTCATCTATCAACAGTCTCGAAATATATTTGAATTTATACAGTTTAAACTATAAGCTTGAGACATTACTCCCTGTAGGGATATTTAACTTTGAGATTTTTTATTTTTTTTTACTTCAGTTTAAACTAACTTTTAAATGTATCCCATGGGAAAAAGTGATAATGATAGAAAGGGTGGGCATATGTTTGATAGAGTCACACACATATATAGTTCAATTTGATGTCCAGCAATTTTTTTTTAAATAAATAGGGGAGATTTTAAAAATAAATAAATAAAGTTGACACAGTTAACTTTTATTTTTTTTATTTCATTTCATTTATTGTGTATATATGCGTATTTCAAGTGTTTTTTTTTTTCAAATTGACACGACCCATAGGTCTTGGATTGGTATCAGATTTTTATATTTAAAAAAATAGTATATTTTTTTTTTGCTGACAGTTGATGTTAGAGGGGTTTGATATAGATGTTGATGGTTCTCGAGAATGCTGCAATATACAGCCATCGTAACTATTTTCATTTTTTTTTTTTTTTTAGTTTTTAACTATGCATACACACACATGTATAATTTCATCCCTTGAGGCCATTATTTAACCAACATGAGGAGCCAGCATTCAGGGGGTGTGTTCATATATGTATAGAAGGAATGGCCATAGTTGGTGGAATATTGGCATTGACTATATATTCAATTCTGTCTTGCTTTTACTATGTGAATTTTGGGGGTCTTGATGTGGTTCGGTATACTGCCTCGTGTGCGGTCGAGGGTGTACGGAAAATGAAGTGCTCGTAAATATATGCGTGGCGTGTGATTGACGCCTTACACGGCCTCGACACACGCCACTATTTTCGCTATAAGGGATGAGAATCGACGTTACTCCGTTCAAAATCAACGCCCAATTTTCTCCCTATTTCTCTAAACTATTCTCTCTATCTACCTCTCTCTCTCTCTCGCTCTTTTTGTTGGCTTCCGGGTACTGAGAAAATTTCCATTAGGAAGCTTCCAATCATTTCGGTGGTTTAGAACGATCAAATTAATATCGATTGAGTCTAATAAATTAACATTTATTTTTTTAAATATATTTTCATCAGAGATTGTCAACTTATCAAATAAAGTTTTAGTAAATTTTAAATTTAATTTGCACAAGTTTTAGTTGAAAGAAAATTTTTTATATTTACAAATTTATCATCAAATAAGATATTTATTTACCATTTTTTTTTATTAAATTTATCAAACAAAACAAGTGTCAATAGACCACTTTATTGTCGCACATATACCTGTATAATATTAAAACAAAAAAAAGTAAGTATAAAACTAAAAATTTTAAAACTTTTTAAGTGGCTTTATTTTAAAAGTTTTTCGTCAAATACACAATTCATTGTTGCCCAAACTTTGACATTGTAAATTCCAAACAAATAACAAACACAATTTTCTTGTGATTTTTATTAATTATTAAATAACTATTTGCGATCAAACTTTAGCATCAATAAACTTTACTGTATTCATATTGAAAATCACAAACTCGTTAATACTAAGCCAAAATAACTTTCACACAATCCCCTCTAATTTTAAGTATAGGTATATCTATATTTAAGTATATAATACCAATATCAAAGATAAAAATAATTTGATAGATATACGTACACAAGATGCATATACGAGTTATATAATAAATCGGATTAGATGATGATGTTTATAGGGGAAACTGCGGGTGAAAAGGTTCAGCATATGTCTGAAGGGTGTATATATGTAGCATATTGAAATACACATACATTCATATATGAAATTGAAAATTACTACTGCAACAAAAGGTCGATCGACAAAAAAAGGGTCGCTCAAGTTTTTATATATAAAATTTTTATTTACCACTGTGGGATTGTTGAATTAAATGTTATGCATTTGGAGCAAGAATAAACTCAAAAATATAATCCTTTTTATAAAAGTTAGCACATCATACTAAACAAGACAGTCAATAAATTTCCAAAAATAAATAATCTTGTTTAATATTATTACCCGCATTCGTAACGGATATTATCACACAATAATACATTTTAGATAAATCCAAAAATATATACCCCGTTATTTATATATTTTAACAATCATCTCTTTATCGAAAAAGAAAAAAAATTAAATCCATTTATAATCACTTGATGGGTATAACTTTATTACAATCTAGAAAATATATATTTCAATTGTATTTCCCGTATTTTAGATATTTCCTATATTGATGAAAAAAATATATAGTCAAATTGTTGACAATATAAAAATCATTGTGTTGTAGCTTGAACATGTGTTGTTGAAAAAAAATAAAAAAAACTATACACTGTGGCTAGTTATGATTTGATGGAATATAGGTAGTATATTTATTGCACATATATGTGATGAGCACATGGATCCATATAGATGAACAATAACCCCATTTAGACAAATATCAAACAAACGTGTCGTAACGACTTGAGATAAATTGACACGAGACTATGAGCAACACTTGAAAAATAATCAGTATAATAACAACACCAGTGTGTTCTTATTTTATATCATGAATGTAGTTTTTTTTTTTTCTCTCATTTTTTCTACCCCTCTACATAAATCTTTGAAGGTAAAGATGTACATAGCAATCTAGTGGTATATATATAAACAGTGTTCTCATATATGTATAATAAATATGTGCGGTAACACATCGGGGTAGGACAAGTTATCTGGTCCAAACACAGGGTTAAATCTTTTTGTTATTTATTTATTTTTTTTCTGTTCATGCGCATTTGAGTACTTGTATGTATATAATTTAAAAATATGAATGTGTGTGTGTGTGTTGGTCGGGGTCAAAGATAAAACTGGCTTCAATCAGAGAGTGGTTGCTAATAATTTGGATGAACGTGCAGGCAGGCACCCGTGCCAGCAATAATCATTTCATATATTCCCCTCAACAACTACAGACATTATCCCTGTATATGCGTATATAGATCCAAGAGTTAGTTGGGGGTTGAGAAATATGCCCACCCATCCAACGACTAATCGCTCTCGTCCTGCTAATGATTTATATCCCAGAGTCTTCATATATATGTGTGCAACCCATGAATGAGAATTCATGTGTACATATACAAAGACTATGCTGTCCCGTCGTGAATTTTGCGACCCCCCATTTAGTATTTATATATATATAGTTTTACCGTGAGATAGTATTTTAAAAGTTATTTTAAAAATACGCGTGAAATAAAATAATAATAATAATAATGAAAATTATAATTATAAAAAAAATTATATTGCGTGTTGGGTGGAACGAATAAATTTATGATATTATAAACTGATATTGAAAAATTGATTGGACCGTGTATATACCGATATAATTACAAGTGGAAAAAAAAAAAAACAAAAAGAATTTTAAACCGAATAATGATTTGGGAAAAAGAAAAAAAAAAGAAGTTGATTATCTTTAGACATTTAATTAATTATTTTTTATATAATGATACGAGATTTTAATGAATTGTCAAAATTTGATGATTATTTTTGTTTTAATAAAAGCTAAATTACATGTATTTTTGTGATTAGTTATGATTTTTATTGAGGCAAAAATTTTCAAATTCAGATAATTGAGGGGGCAGAATAAAAGAAATATAAAAAAAAAAATATATATATAGAGTAACGGGGGTAACAATGTCAATGGGCGGTATGACCACGTAAAAATGTCACTCATTGTATCCGGGGGTGATTGTGTACAAGAGGAAACAATAAGAATTCAAAGAGGGCGTTGTATGGCTTCTCATGTTACGTCCTTGTGGCAACAAAACGAAATCGTTTTATTAATACCAAGTAGTGAGAGCATAAATTTGCCATGTGTAATTTAAGGTTCGTCACTTATGTCTGCTAAAATATCCTTGATGACAATTTATATATATGAAAATAAAATTAAAAATATATATAACACTAACGAGACATTCGTTGTGAGAGGTAGCTAGACAATTTGAGGAAGCGTATCATCAACAAAAATAATATATATACTTTAGTTGCGAGTATATCATCCGAATCTACTAAATCAAGATGTACATTGGTCACGGTTTTGTAGTATAGTAGTTGCGAGAACACGATGGCATTTATTCGTGCTTACGAAACATTGATTTCACGGTGTAAAAAAAATAAAAACCAGCTCCAGTATTGAAACGGCTTACCCGTCCAGGAAAACATGTATCATGAACAAAGGGTAGCTAAAAAAAAAAACGTAAAAATAATGTGGGACACAACGAAATGTTATTCTCTTATTGTCACCTCATGGATAGATATAAATCTATATATATGTATAAACTTTACGCACGCAACATTTAAAAAAAAATAAAATATAAATAATAAAATATATTTTTAATCATTTTATTATCATCCCTTTGAAAATATATATATGTATATGTCAAAAAAGATATATTAATGATTATTTAATGTTAATAATGAAATTTTGGTTTTTCTTATATAATCTGTTGGTGGTTTAAATTGACGCGTTCAAAAAGAGTCTTTAAGTATAGAGTTGACCTCGTAAAAGGGGAAATATATATATATTTATAAGAAAGACCATGGGTCGTTTGTGTTATCGTACGTAGTACGGATCATTACCCAGAAAAAATATTTGAACGTTGCTCTAGGTTCAAGCATATATACGTGTCCTCTAGTCGAGCTTAAGATTAATCGTTTTTTATTTATTTTTTATATTTTTTTTTGCTGTTGGTCTGTCGTGTATTATGGTCTATCCGATGCCCTCCGTGACAACTTTACTCTGACACGGTGGTAGTACACAGGATAAGCCATCAGGCAGAATGCGTGACATCATAAAGAGTCACGCATATTATGCAACGAAATAGTTTTTTTTTTTTATAAATATACATAATATTGAATAAAAATTTATAAAAATGAAGAATCCCTGATGTGAAAATTCTCCTGGTTTTTTCATAGATTCAATAATGTAATTTGAATTAATGATTGGACACAAAGAAATATTATTATCCTGAAAGTTTTAAAATTCATTTTCAATTATTTTTATTTTATTTCAATTTTATCTACTATTCTAAATAAAATTTTTATAAAATTATGCTTCTAGTATTCAAACAACACCTAAATATTACTTTCTTTAAAGTTTGAAACATTAGTTTCAATTATTTTTATTTTTATAATTTAAATTAAACTTAAATATGATTATTTTACGATTTATAATAGATCGCTATTGATGATCAGAGTACGTATATATTTTGAGTAAAAAAAAAATAAAAAAAAACAAGAAAGATTATCGAACAAACAAAAAACCGGAAAATATATATATGCATGTGTGCCTTTGAGTCGATTTTAAGGGTATATATGCGTACCCTAACTTGGCAATGTTTTTTAAGGTTTTAAAAGCTGGTAAAGTCGATAACGAGTACTACAATGTAAGAGGTTTATATACACATCAAGACTGGTCGTCCATATCCATCGTACATATATCTATAAATATATGTATACAATGAACATGCTTCCAAGCACCTAAAAACTTCTCGATATACACACAAAAGCCGTATGGGTATTTATTTTGGCTCATTGAGTTTAGTAAATATTGTACGCATGTCGCGCGGTTGTATATGTTAGTTAGAACCCCTCGCGCATATTGGAACACCCCTGAGCGCATAAACTCTTGACATAAACACACATATTTTACTCTAAAATATATATATACATATACCAAACTACCTGCAGCATTACTGTGTCTCGTTTTAGCGCCCCCGCTGATATATATTATCCATTGTGTTTTTTTGTTTTTTTATTTACTCATATAGTCCCGCTAAACTAAGCTCTATATAAAAAGGTAAAAAACAAATAATAACCCTTTTTTTCATACTAATATACTCCTCATTTATTTAATGATAATATTTTTATTTTAAATAGCAAAAAAATAAATAAATATCTAATAAATGAAACAATGCAAAGCTATATGACGCAAGTAATGTAGTTTTTTTTTTTTAAATTTATACATACATTATTACAGAATAAATATAAATTAAAAAAAAATATTTAAACGATAAAAAACACACCTGGATGACGTGTAAGACATTTAATTTTTTCTTAGAAGACGCGTGTTTATGCATCCTCACACCTGCTTATGTATGTTTGAAAAATATCTCGTATGCACTAACAGAAAATTGTGTTCATATAACCAAGAAACTCACTTGCATATATCAACACGCTTATATATATAAATACATGCATATCTATAAAAAATAATAAAAAAAAAGCTAATCTACCAAGAGGTAATTTTTTTTTTTATATTCCCTTTTTCTATTTATTTATTTTTTTTTCATTTAAAAATTTACGACATATGACTTTAGTAATGGAGAAATTAGTTGTTAAAAATATATATTTCAACTGATATTTCCAACAGGCTCATTCAAAAATTATATATGTAGATATATGCATAAATATTGAGGACAAAAGTTGTTATGAGTAATTATTAGATATTTTTTATATTTCCAAGTTCAAAGTGGAACTAATTCTACAAATTATATGACTTAACAATAATTGTAAACTATGAAGAAATAATTTTTTTTTAATAATAATAAAAAATTTTCATGAATGGTAAATTGTAAAATTTAAAAAAGTATACAAAAAAAAAATGTCATGATGAATTTTAGATTGCTGAATGAGTGTGTTATTGTATAAAAAAATTAGAAAAAAAAGAAAATTCTCAAAAAGAGGGATGAAAATAGTGGGGAGTAAGGGATAAAAACGGGGGTGCTCTATAAACGCCCTCTTTTCCTTTGGGTTTATAGCTACTGGCCGAAATGACCGTGGGGCCTGTCGAAAAATATACGCCTTGGTCCCCCTTCCCCCCACACATACACACACACCTGGGATCTCTTATTTTGGGGCCTCACCGGATCTCTATTGTCATGATAATTTTTTTTTAGCTCTCTCTCTCTAGCCGCTATACTTCCCTCGTGATTTTTTGTCGCTCTTCTTTGATCCCCCCTCTAACCTCTTCCCCAGCATTTCAACGACTACCCTTGTTTTTTTTTTTTCTTTCTCTTTTTTTGCTCTTCTGTACCTCGTCTTGTTTGATAGCGAGAACGACCAGGTGTGTATATGTCGGTGAGATCTCGCGGCCAAAATCCGTAGAAAAATCGAGTTCACTTTGAGCACTGTCATCCGATATGTTAGGGAGGTTTACATTTTTTTTTTTTTTCAATGTTAATTTACCCTTGGTATCAACTTTATTCTTCATTTTGATTTTTTTTTTTAAAATCGTTTCTTTGTGTGAAATTTTTATTTCACCAGTGCTTGAATGACGAACCCTTTTTTTTTTTTTTGCTTTTTGTTTATGCTTACCTGGACTGAAACAATAGATTGATTGACTGATTTTTCTAAAAAACAATATAAGGGGGTTTTTATTTAGTGTCAACTAAATGTGAATAAAAATAATTTTGGTAACTTTATTGTCGTATGAATTGTTGTAGAGTATATATTGTTGAGTTCATATAAAAGTTGACGATTATCCGTATAGATATTTGGACAAATATGTGAACACTTACATTTCAATTTTATACAATATAATATCAAGTAAATAAAAAAAAAAAAATAAATACTTAATACAGGTTAGTATTGAGTCGCAGGTATATATTCATATAATACGTTTTATGTTGTATTCAAAAGACGTAAGGATAAACTCAACAATAGAATACGACGTCCATTCGCCATTCTTTTCATGCGCCCACAAAATGGATAAAGTGAAATCGAAAGAGCATGTTAATGTTTTTTTATTTATTATTATTTTATACTTTCTTAAAACTGACACATTCAAATTTATGTCAACTATTACTATTGATAATGATAACAGTAAACATCAGTCAAATGATGAATAGTTTTGTTTTGAAAATATAAATATACAAATGAATGAAAAAGAATTAAAAAAAATATAAATGGTATATTCAATCATTAACAGTAAATTATTTTTTAAAAAAATATATAAAAGCAAAGTAAAATCTCAGATCGTTACAATTATTCACCCTTTTTTCATCAAATAAGAAGCCGGAGACACTTGAAGGGGGTGGACGACAAAAAATGGGGTAAGCACATTGACTGAACCCTTTTTTTTTTTTTACTTTTCGTTCAATTTGTCACAATAAAAGCCTTGGGGTTTATCGGTACAGAAAGTGTCAAAGAACACCATTTAAGAAGGGAAATAGACAAAGAACTAAAGAAATTTTTACGAGAGATCTTTATTGCTGACATGGTATTCATTAGAAAATTCGATACCTATTATATATCCTGTTATGTCGAAGGTGAATTTAATACAAAGAAATTTTAAATGTAAAAAAAAAAAAAAATTTAAATTGAAATGAGGACATTGAAATTATTCATTTGAATTTCCCCAAATGTAATGTGAGATTATTTTTTGAAGCTTCTGATTTATTTAGATTAGCGATTAAGGTAATAGATATTTTGTAATAAATAGAAAAAATAATAGTAGTAGATCAGAGTTCAAATAAGAGAGAAAAAAAATAATAGAAAGAGAAAAATAAAAGATAAAAAAAATGGAAGAAAATAAATTTAAAAATTCTCTGGTCTTCAGACTTAAGTACTAAGAAGAAACTACGTTGCAAAGTCAACTCCTAATTGGAAGACTAGTGACTAACTCTCTTAATTACCACCTTTGCTATCTTCAAGGGAGTTCTTTCCTCCACTTTTTCATCATCTTCTTCTTCTTTACTTTCAACCTCTTTTTTTAATTCAACTATTGCATGATGCTTTATACAATTTTTACTTACTCATAGTCTCGTTGACTTTTATATACCAAAATAAAATTCACCAAGTTGATGATGAAACGTGTCAAGAGTTTCATATGCAAAAAATAAAAAATTTTTATTCACTTAATTACACGAAATAATCACACCTCAAGCCCAAAGAAAATCCAAAAACCAAAACTTGTGTAACCAGCTTTAGTTGTACTTCTTACTTGGATTTACTTTTTTCTTTTTTTAACCAGAATAAGTAAAAAAATAAAGAGCTTATCATCATCAAATCTAAAATCTTCTTTTGCGATCTTGTTTTCTAATCAATTGTCAGCATCTGGATCTTTGAAAGTACGAAGGGAACAAAAAAAAAAACAAAGTTCATGTACTACTGAGAACAGAGAGAAAAAAAAAAAGAGATCATCACTGAAGATATACTCGGTTTGTCTATTGTGTATGTCATCTAAAGCAAAATGAACCCAAGAGGGGAAACAGGCTATACATACTCTATGTACATGTGTGCATATATGTACAAGTGTTTGTAGTTTTGATGTACATATAAATTGAATCTTTTGACAAAAAAAAAAAGAAAAAAACATTGCGTGAAACTGTGTTCTATATTTGAGGTAAAGCCCATTGAAGATTGGTTGTATATTGAAAATCTCAACTAAACTTCATCTGCAAGTTTCAAAATTTTGATTCCTACATATAGTACTTGTGGTGCTGCATTAATATATGATACATATTTGACAATGTAAAGTTGACAATCACATGACAAGATGCCAAAAGCATATATTAAATTAACTTATGGGTATAAATTAGTTGGGTCTATCGCGCATATATATATATAGTTTTGCAAGATCATTCCATCACTTTATCTCTTTATGTTACTCTTTTTTTTATTTTTATTTTTGATGACTATCATTTTACTTATGGTCTATATATATACCAAAGAGAAAGAGAGAGAGAGAGAGGTAAAACATACGAGATATACATACGATGTAAGCAAGTTCTTTACATTGGGATTCCTCTTTGGATCCCTCTCTCGAAGGGAACCCCTACTAAGTTACCGACAATGGGCCTCAGTAGTTCTCATTTGATTAATAACCCACCCACAATGAACGAGCCACCAGTGATTCTCAATTGATTAACGACAACTGCTGATTCTCACAATGGCATACCACGAAGGTCCCGGTTTGTCTGCCACGATCAACCATAAGAATTCCATTCTTTATTTTATTTTTTAAAATATTATTATTGTTTTTATTTTTAACTGTGGGAGATCTTTAGCAGCTACCTCCTTTTACAATCGATATTCAAAAAAAAAAGATTACATCTTTTTACCTGGCATATTGTAAATTTATCATTTTATATTTTTAGATAAATCATTTTTTAGTTTAACTAATTGATGGAAAAAAAACAAGTACATGTAAATATTCAGAGAACATATGAAATGCAATTGAAACATTTATGCTTGACTAGTTACCTTTTTGACAGGTTGTTGTTGTTGTTAAAAATAATATAAAAACTATGTCCATCAGGTGCCTAAGGTCTAGGCATGATTTATTCTTGTTTGACCCTTCATGGGATTTTATAATAGAATATTTCATTTTGCTATTTATACATATATGTTTATTCTTTTATTTATTGGGGGGAGTTACCTTGATGCCCTAAAATTGGAAGCTCAGTATTGGCCAGCCATATGTATATTGTATATCGTGGGAAACTTTTTTGCCAACTGGAGCACGACGACTCTCTTTAGAGAGACGGGCATGTCTGTGTTCGATTTTTTTTTTCCACTAAAGGCAGACAAGGAGGTAGGCAGGCAGGTAGATGAGTGTATACGCATGTATACCATAAAATTTTTAACTGTGTGTATGGGACATCACATGACCCCCCTAAAGGTTTGTGAGAAAATCACTTGAGCCATCGATACACACATATCTATATGAACCCCTGGAATTTGAATTCATGACATTTGTACCTTGAATTTTTTTCAACATTTCTATACTTGTATATTAGTCTATAAATATAAATAACACATCTCATCTATATAAAGGCATAAAGATCCTATAAAAAAAAGAAGAGAAAAAAAAAAAAATTATATATGAAAAAATAAAAGAGGAAAAGAAAAAAATTGTATTGAATGAAAATTAATCCAATTGATTGAGCCATATTTTTTTATCCCCAAGGTATGATTAGTAGCTGGGTGGGGTTTGAGTGATCTGGATTCTCTAGTGAATTTATTTTCTACTTTACTTTGAGATATATCTTTTCATTGTAGAAAAATAACACATCAACGTATTAAGGCCCGTAGGGTTTACAATTGATATAAAAAATTAAAAAAAAAAAAACAAATAAATATTATAACGAGTTCAATGCTGGTTGCACCTTTGAGCTATGATTTTTCCCTTGTGTGTGTATATATTTGCTAGTAAATGCGCTCAACACATGGAAATACATATTGAAATGAATCTATAGAATTTCAGGGGATGAAAAATAAAGTTAGTAGCAGTTTGCCACCATCACTTTTCATAAATTTTATTGATGTTCTTTTTTATTATGAATTCACTTTACAGTTGAATTATAAAATAAATACTATATAAAAGTATTTACTTGGTATTG
>MKYW01000045.1:155868-170021 GCA_015776835.1 Aphidius ervi
AAAAAAAAAAAAAAAAAAAAAGACAATGATCAATATGAGATAACCCTAATGTTTTCTGTAATTCATGGGCTTCCAATATCTTTTGATATGTATATAGCAACGGAAAGTCCAGACACGGACATTGGGCAATATCAAGACAAGTAATAAATTCGCAATTTCCTTATTACTGGTAATGCTCCGGTTTTGGGCGGGAGTAAACTATTCTAGAGTATAAGCGTTATATATATATTTTGAGGCAATACGTCCAATATAACAAGTCTTAAATTCAGACAATATCATGTATATATATATGTGCGTTGATGTTAATATTGGAGACATGTAGAGGGCAATTTATCCCTTGCTTGCTGAAGCAAAGGGAACGAGTGTGCGAGAGCTCACATAAATAACCTGGGTTCCGGTGATCCCGTGACTTCCGGTCAGCCGCAATGACTTACGCCAGAGCCCTGGGTGAAATCCTCTCTCGGAGGGGTCGCGACGCGCCATCGCGTATACTCTATATATGTATATCATAAAGCTGACCCCAACCTCTTTTACCAATGTGCCTATATATATATCCTCATGGTTTTTATACTTGTTGTATATATATATGTACGTAAAGTGTGTGCTGCAACTATAGTAGTGCTGTTCTCGTCGACGAAAACGACCTCGTTGCCGGGGCTCAAACATGCTCTCTGTACTATCGGGGGGGATGAGAGGGCGATGCTCGCAATGGAATTTGTCCCGGCTATAGTGGTATATATATCCACGCCCTCGGGATGACCACTGATAAATTTACTGGACTTCTCTTTGGGTTTCCGACTATACTCTCGGACCGGCGAATTGTCCAGGACTGTCTGCTTTTCTTGATCAATTTCATTTGACCCAACCAAAAAGGATAAGAACAACCAAAAAAAAAAAAAATAAGCTCAAAAAAAAGAACTGAGCTTTATTATTATATATATTTTTTTTATTTTATTTGTTTTTCTTCATCAGTTTGTCGTATATATTATTATGTTCTTGAAAAGTGGAAAAAAAAGAAAATTCACATTATTATTTATAATAATAATATACGGAATATATGAGATAGTATTTTATTTCGTCATATTATTGAAGAAAATAAAGAAAAAAAAAAAATGAAAGCCAAAGTAAAGCTGTCAGATGAAGAAGCAGAAAAAGAGAATCAATGAAATTCAAAGACGTTTTGCGAAAATCTTGGCGTGGGAATAAATAGATGTCACGCACCAATAAAACAAGCAATATCGTGGTGTCCTGGGGGGTCCAAAAGAATGAACATGTCTTTTATATTATTTTTTTTTTTTATATTTTCTTTTGATATACATATACATGAGTATAAAGTCAAAGATGAAATTTATATATTGCTCCCGGATCATTGCACCTGCATTGCTTATTTATAATTTTATTTAATTTTTTTGTTTTCTTTTACATCATGTGCACTTTCTCATCCTTGAAAAAAATCCTTAGATTTGATATTTTTTTTAATTTTAAAATTTAAATCATTGTAAAAAAATATGGAGAAAAATTTATTATTAATTTATTTCATATTGTCAATGTAAATTTGTTATTAAAAATTTAAAACATGGACTATTATTTGAATTTTTTTTTGTTTATTATTTGTAATTATTAAAAAAAATTGTGGACGTGTCAGTGAATTTAATAATGAAAAATAAAATTAAATGAATAAAGTGATTCAAGTGAATAAAGTGATACGGCTCGACGAATAATCCGACACGTGTTTTACTCACACAAAACACAGATATACTGTGTCTCTTCAATGATTGTCTAACGTGGCGTGGCAATCGAAGCCCAGGAAGGAACATCTCACCGGTTTTTGGATAAAGGTCTGATCACGCGTATAACATGTGAACAGAGATTATTAATCGTAGTATAATTTAACGCCAAACTATTTGTGATTTTCTCACTGAATATATATATCCCTTGGAAATGTATATATACATCTTTTGTCTCATTTTATCTTTCTCATCATCACCACGCGTTACTTGAAGTTATTGGTCTTGCAGCTTTACGCTAATGTGTCTTCCAATAGTTCATAATAGCCTCTTTCGTAAATTTTGATAATTCATAGAACACTAAAACTCATAAAACGTAATTTCCATTATTCTCTATTGTTAAAAAATTTTAAAAAATTTAAGATGCTTTACTTACAATTCAGTGAGTTCATCATCAATGATTAATAATTATTCATCATCATTAGTTTTTAATTATTCCACAATATATATATCAAACTAACATTGTCTATTTATATTTTAAAAATATTTTTACTGATATTATTTATTTATTTTTTGTCAAAAAAACATAATAAAAGAAAAGATAAATTTAAAAACGATCAATATAAAAAAAACAAAATTCAACCCAAGTAGTTTACTGAATATATACTTGAAGAGAATTGCGGTGGTAGAAAATCACATGAATCACAACGCAATCAAGAGTAAAGAGACGGTGTGATATTTAATGGAGACTCAACTCGATATATTCGATTATACAACTTGAATTGGTGGTTGGTTGGTTGGTACCGGAGAGTCTCTCACATGGACATGTCATTTATCTTTATTTTTTTATTTTTTTTTTTTGTATTATTTCTCTCCTTCTTAGCTGACGTTTGGCGCCATCTTGGGCACTCCCATCGTCTATTTCACTCCCACACATTGGCTTGAAATTTTTTTTGGCATGCCTCTTACTGTATATCTTGCCAAACACATATATTTTAACTTATATATATACTTATGGTACATTATCCTTATACTAAGTAGAAATCCAGTAATCTTATCTCAATTTTCTGTCACTTGAAACTTTATTTATATTTATTTCTTTTTCTTGTATTTTTGTGTGATTAGAATTTCATGATAATTATATTCTCCAGTATTCGTTCAATATAAAAAAATAAACAATAATTATTAATAATTATTGTATTAATAATTATCAAATTTTGAAACAAATTAAACATTTTCCATCGACACTTTGTCATTTGTAATTAATTTTTATTCAATTGATTGATTAATTTGTCCTAATTTCTGATATTGACAAATATAAAAATATAATCAAGAAAAGAAATTCTTAAATAAAGAAAATTACACCTCCATTCTACTAAATTCTTTCTTCTTCCAATTAAATATCATTTTCCTCAAAGAAAAATGTTTCATCTACTTGCAAAAAACTTTTATTATTTCATTTCATTTTACCAAGTTTATTTACACTATAAATTTTTTAATTCGTCAATTTTCGACACAATAATAAAGTGCCAATGTTAACTAATTAAAAGTATATAATCATAAATCTAAAAATTAACAACCAACAATTTTATAAACATTCAAAGTTTAATTTTAAAATTTGAATAATAATTATATACCGTTAATTATCATTGAAATAATTTATGATTTAAAAAAAAAAAATTTATATCTCTTGTCACTTTCATGCTCAAAGTTGTGTATATTTTGCACACGCATATAGTGAACGTCAATTGGCATAGTAGTTTTGAAATCCAAGCACGTATATACGTATAGAGTCACTCGTAGAATATTAGCTGGTAGCTGATTCGAGGCCACATCGAGTGAACGACAGTTGTGAATACCATATTAAGCCCCCAGGGAGTTGTCAATGTTTATGTGTATTAGTATGTATATAGTGAAATACACATAATCAACATTGAGCACCAACACTAACATCATCATACTTCTATTTGTTCCTCATTCGTCTCTTGGTTCTCTCTCGTTGTACTTTGAAAATATATATATATATTGTGATTATGTGATGGTCGTTTTTACTCTATATGTATATGACCTCATGGATATATATATACAAAAATGAGAATGAGTGAGAGGGCACGTATCGGACTGGACCGACATGCAAATACTATGGTATTCATGAAGCCCACCGGGTATATGCCTTGGCGCTTTACTGACGGTTTTTCCTGGTCCTCGTTTTCGACATTGAACAAGTACCATATATATAATATATTTTTGCTATATATATATATACTACTTGTATATGGTTGTCAAATGTTCTTATGACTAAAAAATTATACTAACCTTTCCTCATTTTTCTTTGTGTATTTTTTTTATTTCTACTTTGTTAATTTAATTTTTAATAAAGAAAATTTAATTGTATTTTTCTTTGAATTTTAACTAGGTAAAATTTATAAAATACTAATGATATTAATTTTAAAGTTTCAATTGAAAAATTGATAATAAAAAAAAAAACAATTCATCACTGTGAAAATAAATGTCAGAGTTTAGTTGAATATTTGCTTACTACCCTCTTTGGATTTGTAATAATTTAGTCTAGATGTTAGCAGGATTTATTCAAGATATATTTGTTTTAAAATCCCAAAAATGTCTGTCATGTTTTTTACTTTTTATTTTTGCAATAAAATATGCTTTAAAAGTTGTGTATATTCAAGAGGGTAAGAATATAAAAAAAAATAAATAAAAGTCGTATATAAAAATGAATATTGTGATTTTGCAAAAGTAGAAAGATAATTTTTATGATTTTATCACAATCATCAATAAAATTTCTAACGATTCTATATAGCTTTAAAATTATTTTACCTTTTTTATATTTTATACATTCTTGACTATGTGTTTGAACAATTTAAATTTAATGATAACTTGGACATGAAATTAAAGATAAATAAAAAAAAAATATAGACAATATTATGGAGCTTCAATTTAACTTGCCACTGCACTTTAATTAGAATTTACTGTAGAAAACATAAGACAAACTAACAGCAAGTATATACAACTCTTGCAAGAGACATATATCCATGAACATCAACAACTTGAACTGACTCTATATTGCTTTCTGTGCAGTGAAATAATTGGGCAGTATCTACAATACCTCTTCTTCTTCTTCTTCCTTTCATCAGTTTTCATTTCTTGGATATATATATTTATTTCTCAACTTTTTGTGTTGCCATGCTCATTTTGAAATATACTTTAAAGCAACAGAGAGAATACACATAAAGAGTAAAACTAGTAATACTATGGTGCTTGAAGAAATGACGAGAAAAAAATTTGAAAAAAAGAATTAAATAAAAATTGGGCAAGAAAAAGATTTTAGATAACTGGAAAAGATCTTCTTCACTGTATTGCTTCACCCGCGTGCCCTCGAGTGTTCTACGTTGTTTGAGATAATGACATTGCAAGACGTTTAAAGAGTCGAATAAAGCAAAATAGAGTTTGTAAGTTGCTCCCTCAGTATTATTCGTTTTTCACTCTTTCATCTATAAACTTTTAAACTTTCTCTTTTTATATATATATATTTTATTTTTAACAATTGCAACGTTTAATGAACGCCAAAACTGTTGCAAACTTACTTGGTACTTTACGATCTTTCATTTATTTATTTCTCATTTCGGCACAAGCTTTCAAAACTATGCAAGACTTTTTAAACAACAAAACAAAAAAAAATATATAAATAAATAATAAAAAAATAAATAAATAATGAAAATTAAATGAAAAAAAAAAGAACGACAGTTAAAAGTGCATCAGTACTGTGTACAATGATTTATATTGTAATAATAGAGTTCAAATTTTATAAAAGCTTCAAGCTTTATGAAGAATAGCCAACTTTAACATTAAAATAATTATAAAAACATTGTTATTTTTAAAACAGCTGTTACGTTGAAGATATAATTTTTAATTTGACTTGCAATAAAACAAAAAATTCAAATACAAAATGGACTCTGTACTTGGAATTATTTTGTAAGTCTTGACAGTAAATATACCTTAACAATAAATTTATAAACTTTTAGGGTCAATAAAAAACCCTGCAAAATTATATCGACAAGTTTAAAATGGCAAAAATATATTCATGTCGTGTGTGTGTGTGAAAACTAAAAATATGAATATCTAACTTTTGATATGCATCTCTATATATATTTGTATAACTTGCAAATTGATATGCATATCAACAAAATGATGCTTGAAATATATATATGGATTAAAACTTTGTCAAGTGACCTTTATACGTTTATATTAAAATCATAAATTCATAAATTTCTATACAAGTATACCCGCATGTATTTATATTTGCAAAATAGTTACCTTTTTGTGTGACTATATATTCATTTGACATTAAACACACTTGTAGAACCACGCATACAATTAAGATATTGTTATTTATTTATATACAACAACCCTATTTTTAACACACATACGTACTTGGAATATAAATAATCTCATTAAGTATCATCAAATGCTAATCATTTTAACAAAAAGAGCAAACGATAAACCACATTGTTGAAGATTCACAGCATGAAATTTCATTGTAATGCTGATGATGATAAATATTCTAAACGAGGCATTTTTATTGTTGTTATTTTTTTTAAATTCCTTTCGTTTTTCATTTACTGTGCTTTTAATTTTTTGTTTTGTTTTTTAACATATTACAAATGAAAAATACAATTTATTTTAATTCAATAATTTTATAAATATGATTTTTTTACTTTTCACTTTTTAGTTTATATATTTTTTAAAGTCCTGCATTGGCCTTGAATGGCTAAACTTCATTTTACAATTAGAAAAATATCCCTAACATCTCGACAATTATTTTTTCACATATAAATTCAAAATAATTATTTTCTTTTTTTTTTGTTTCGAAGAGAAGATATATCTTTGTACATTATACTATTTTGAATTTGACGATGTATAAATATTACACAGGTGTAAATAATGCTACATATAAATTGGTATATGCGTATATATTTTATGTCTATTTACATAAGCATGGGTCAATGAGTAATGAAAGGCGCAAACTCGCATGACTAGTCGAATTGGTTTAAACTGAATGTACTCGATATGTGTCTAGCAAAAAGCTCTCTACATATATATATATGCAAAATCAGTACACACATATATATTTGACCTGTACTATCATGAAACTCAAAATGATACATATAATGTACATTTGCATACACACACATTAACAAATAAAGAAGTTTACATGTAAATTTAATACATAGATGCAATGCGCAGTGAAGCGACTAGACGGGTTGCGGATAATTCAGGCAATCAGCGTAATGTTGCGTCTGTGAGAGCTCTTCAGTTTCACGATATAGCTATGTATATATAAAATACATATAATATATAGACGGTTGCGTTCCTATGGCCCGGGATTTTCACAAGCAACTTCTATAGAATATATGTACACAAATGGTTGACATGTGTTACCCGAGTAGTTGCTACAGAATCTTGTCTCTATCAAAGAAAATTAGTTGGTTAATAATTTACTTGAATTGCATGCTACCAGTTTATTTCATCAGTCATTATATATATATATTACTAAATTAAATAAAATATTAATTAAATTTATATGAAATATAATTTGTCGCAATTTATTATTTATATCAAAATATAATAAACTTGTCAGTCTCTAATTTTGATGGAAGGAAATATATAAAAAAAATAATACACAACAAAAAAATGAGAAAACAAGTAAAAAAAAGAAAAAAAAAAACAGTAAATGATGGTGTAGTAAGATTGTTGACTGGTGAATGAGATAACCTATACTATTGCAACTCCCTAAAATTGTCGCATCTCTTTTTCTTTCTCTTCATTTTATGTCTCTGCAACTTACAATGCGAGAGAGAGAAAGAGAGAGTAAAAATCTGAAGCAACTAAAATGAGAATGAAGATGATGGTGGTGAGTACTAAAAGTGGGTGTTGTGGGTGGTGAAGTTAGTGACGCAAGGGGAACAATTTCAAAAGACTCAAAATTACTTTCTGGATAAGCTGGATTAGGCTCGCGCTCTCACTCTGTCGTCGTTGCCGCGCCCTAGATTAGACCCTGAATGACACTCGCATCATATGTATATATGAAAAATGGTCGTATTATTAGTTTACTATAAAAATTATTTTATTTTTTCAATGATAATTTAATTGAAGAAGAAAAAAAAAATGAATGAATGAATGAAGATAATGAAAAAAAAAAATATCTAAAAACACTTTCATTATAATAAAAAGTGCAAAAAAAGAATGAAACACATTGAGAATTTTAAATTGAGAACAAATACTAATACAATGATAAAGTGAGAAAAGAGTACATTGACATGCTTGTCACACACAAGTCGAACTTTAAGAGGGTTTGCTTTTGTTGAAAATTTTACACTTTGTATATATCCTCTAAAATACACTCATGTCCATGCTTGAAATTTATTTTTTTATCATTTTATTTATCTTGAATGAATTTCTCGATAATTTTTATTGTTTATTAATTTATTATATTTGTTATTTTATTTATTTTTCAGATGATATTTATGAGGCATATGCAGACATGCTACAGACATGAACGCGCAAAGATGGAAACTCTGAATTTCTTGTGCTTTCTTGGATATGGAATGAGGTGAGCTTGCATTACCCATACTTATAAATTGTATAGTTATATTATATATACGTGTATATAACGTTGAAACTTGAGGGTAAAACCAAGGAGACGAGATTATAAGGGGACGAATCCCAGACCTTCCTTTTGCCAAAAGAGAATCAGCTGAGTTGAATATTTCCTTGATTTCTCTTCTCTAGATTTTCCTATTCTCTTGTTCGCAATTTACTTATCTATATATCTTCGTATAAGTTTAGTCCATCTTGAAACAATAATAGGGGTTAAGATGAAGGAAATTGTTAAACTAATGAATATCAATTGGTAGATTTGATTTGTTTTAATCTATAATATATTGATCAAGTTACTACATGTAAACAGGTTATCACAAATTATCAAAAGTTCAAATGATTAATTGAAATTTTACACTATATGGATACAACATGTCATATAAAAATTACTCATAAATTTTACAACAGTTTATCAAGCACACTCTTGATTTTTTCATTCATTTTTATTTTTTTATTTTTGTGTTGGTTTTATTTTGTCAGCAATACTCTCGTGGTTAATTGAGCAAAAGCAATAAATTTATCTTGAATTATTTTCTCGATTCCGGATAAAAATTACTGAATAACATTTTTTTTTTTTTTTTCCCATTTATTATTTACATCGTTTAGGGAATTTTACTGCTATTATAAATTTGATTCTCTTTTTTTTTTTTTATCAATGAGATATTTAAATTTTGAGTGAGAAAAAATTTGTTAATAAAATATCAATTCCCTGGGTGATTCACACACAAACGTCAACCACATTGTACGAATATTTTTGTGCATATGTATTGAGTATGTATATCATTGAACATGCTAACCCGATGTTATTTGGATTCTCCATATACTCGACGAGTTGTTATACACAAAACTGACGAATTTACGATTTCATCGAATTTTCTCGTTAACCATTGGTACGAAAGCTTCCGGTTTGCATCCGATCAAGCCCCACAAAACATTTGCAAATATATACTATCCTTCTCATCCTCTCGTTATTTTCATCCAGCCATCTGCATTCACTAAACAAAAAAAAAAAACAAAATATAAAAACTAAATTTGTTAAACAGAGAGATGAAAGTAAAAATCAAACAGTCGTGCAATTAAATGGTTCACTGCATCACATATCTATTTATACACAACATATTCTATTTGTATTTTGAAAAATTTTTTACACAATAATACATACAAAAGAATTGAAATAAAAATGTATATCAGTTAGATTGGCAGCTACATCAAATAAACACATCGATATATAATAAATATATATTGAAAATCCATTACAAAATTACATCTAGTTCAGTTTACTTTTGTCTTTGTAAATAACATATAAACATGAGTTCTCAATCAAGCTTCAGTATATAAATAATCATCAACATCTAATAAATTTATTTATTATTTTTTTTTGTCATTGTATTGTGAGTGATATACCTCTTCAACATCGTCTCGTTAACTTCCGGTATTATTTGTTTCTCTTTAACAATAATGTGTCTCATTCTCAAACGACGACAACATTTATCTCGTCGATTTTACGTCCGCCATTTGTATTGTTATCGCATGAGTATGGTGGTTGTGGTGGTGGGGTGCGCGTGTTGCGTTATCAGCCAGCGTAATCAGCCGACCAGGTATATGTACTACTGCTGATATATATATATATATAAATAAACAATGTGAGAATGTACGAGTTCAAGTTGAAAGAAAGAGTCAGACAAAATGTAACAACCAGAGAGAACATTGAAGAGGAAAAATGAGAGAGAAAAATATTGTTGAGACAGAGAAAAACATGAGGACAGAAATATTTTACGTACGTGGCAAAACATATATATATATACAAATGCCTGAAGCAATATACAGAGTGTACACAGAGTAATGAGATTGAGTGAGAAAATAAATATAAGAGAAAGATAAAATGAGAGGGATGACGCTTTTTGCAATGGGGTGGTGGCAGGAGGAAGAGAAGTAGAAGGAAGAGGAGCAGAGGAGTTGCCCTCTGATTGGTCCATACCGGGACCCCAACCTCCGGCACGCACGCAATACTGCCAGATCGATACGCACTGCCCAACCTTACTCACTCACTCATTCACTTATTCACTCACTCATTCGTTTACCTCACTCACTCACTCTCATGTTTTATTTCATTTTTTGAAAACTATTAATATTTTTTTTTACTCTCACGAAAGATATATATATTTTTTTTATATTAAATAAATTATTAATAGTTTTTTACCCGAGATGAAATTTTTCGCCTCTGAACTCTATCTAAGTCTCTGGCCAGTATTTAAATCCTCTCTATCACTCTCTAGCAATATCTGAAGGATCTCTCACTATCTCTACGACAATTTTGAGAGACGAATCATCTCTGAACAAGAGATAGATACTTTAAAAAAAAGCAACATCTCTGTTCCAGAGACGAATCATCTCTGAGCGAGAGATCCTAACTTTAAAAAAAAAGAGCGTCTCTATCCCAGAGACGAATCGTCTCTGAACGAGAGATAGGTACTTTAAAAAAAAGCAGTATCTCTATTTCAGAGACGAATCATCTCTGAACGAGAGATCAAAATTCAAATAAACAAATTCACTCTATATTAACAATATATCTGCTGTGGTTGAGTGGGTAGTGTCTCAGGTTGTAACCAGTAGGTCCCGGGTTCGAGTCCAGATTGGGTCAAAAATTTTCGTTTAAATATTATCGGTAGTAACATGACAACGTAATATTATTCAAATTACAGTACGCGTATAAAATTCCCTATGTCGTCAGAGTTCGTTCTTAAAAAGGCTTCAGTTGTAAATAGTTTTTTTTTTTTGCAGTTTTTTACTGGTTTGATAAAGATAAATAATTGCCTTAATTAGTAATAATAATTGATTTAATTAGTAATAATACGAAAATTTATAAATCAATACTATCAATACTAGCTAGATATAGCTTGTAGAGTCTCTGTACACTCTCTGACAGGGAGACACATTAGAGAGTCTCTCTACACTCTCTGACCGAGAGATGAAATCAACACTCTCTGAATTATCTCTATGGAGGCACTCACAGAGACTATTTTCAGAGAGAAATAGATTTCTCTCTCGTTCAGAGGCTTGAAAATTTTATCTCGGGTAATTATATATTTTTCAAGTATCATTATTGAATGAATGAACGTGGATTATTGAATATATAATAAAAAATTACTTGATATAATTTATGTCACTCTTATATATTTCATAAATCACGATGATAAAAAATTATTTAAAAAAAATTGTGTCTTTTTAATTTGGTGGATTATAGGCCAAAAAAATTTCGACAAATGTTTTTTTGTTATTACGTTTTTTTTTCTTTTGACGCAATCATTTCTTTTTTATTGTATTTTTTTTTTTTTATTCTCTTGATCTTGAGGATTCAACCAAATTTGACCCGCAGAAAGTCCCTTTGCTCTGGATCAAATTTCCAAGATCTAGAAAGTCTTTTCATCTAAAAATATATATTCGTAAAAGAGATAATACATTGTAGACCCACTCGTAATCTACTATTGCCTGTGGTAAACTATATGAGATTTAATTCTCTCACGGGGATTTAAAAAATATATAATAAAAATTGGTCTTGCAAGATCATGTGATGTAGGTGGTAATATTAAAAATATATCCTGAAATTAAAAATGAAAATAAAATTTTCTATTAATAAAAGACAAAACGCATGAAAAAGATGACACTTAACAATAGTCAACTTAATAAATAAATATATGTATATAAAGAAAATTATTGGGTATAGCATATTCTATGACTCTTATGATGAAAAAAAAAAAAATTATATATAAAGTATAATCCAATTGAGGCACAAGTCGAACTCACAATGGCAACCCTCAGCGATTATGTTGCTTTGATCGGCAAACAAGGCCAACGAATGACGGGAGAAAAAAAAAAAATCAAATATATAACAATGTAATAATATAAATAAAGATATATCAATTTTTATTTATCATTTTTTTTTTAAATTAAATATTTTTTTTTTTGTATTTTTTTCATTTGTTTTCAAATTGTCGTGAATTGTTGAATAAAAGTCGAGTTATACTTGAGGGTTTGCAAGTGTTTATTAATTATTGTTAAAAATATATTTACAATTATCCCGCATTTAAAAAATTTATTCGTTATTATGATATTAAAAAAAAATGAGAGATATAGTATAAGACATTGTCTTCAGACGTATTATAAATTCAGTGATCTTATTTACTGAATAACGAATGATGATGATGATTATAATAATGATGATGATAATGGTTTTGTTATATACTCTATGTGCACGCTCCATCAAGACTCTGTGATGGTGACATTATTAGCCGATCGTTACGTAAACGATCCGTGAATGCAAGATAGTGAGAGATTGAATAAGTCGCCTTAATGGATAGTGCGATAATTAATAGCCTCAAGGGAACATCCTGACTTGATGGTAGGAAATAAGAAAAGAAAAAAATAATAAAAAAAGACAAATTTACGTTATGGCGTGAGAATAACACATGCAACTTGCTATCGGTATGATTATTTTTTATTTTTTTTCTTATTATTTGGTTAGTACATAATAGAATAGCTAAACATCACTATTAATTGCGTATAAACGCATTCAAAAACACACGCGACTTTAGCATATATATGCTCGTGGGAATCGTCCTTGACCTTTTTAAATTGATTAATTTTATAATTAATTGTTTAAATGATACCAAATAATTTTGACACTCAAATGAAAGGACATTTATCAATCTTAATGATTAATTTCATAAAAAAAATATTATTTTTCTTAATTATTTTTTAATGTTTCGTAATATTTTTTTAAATACGTATTATATAAAAATTTTTTTTTTCATTTGCATATTAAAATAAAGAATTAAATTTTATATATCCGTTAATTAATTTTTTTAAATACATCCGTTGGTTATATTTTTTTGAAAAAAAAAATGTATATTTTTGTTTTATATTTTTTGAATTTTATTTTTATATTTTGGCATGTGATTTTTATTATTTTTTCACTTGATGTAACTTGGTAAAAGTTTATATACAAAAAAAAAGAAGACGAAAAGGTCAAGAAAAAAAATTTGAAAAAGCCATACGAGGCATACAAAAATGATAAATGTTCAACGAGATTTATGCTTAACCCACTGGGGTGGATTTTTTTTCATGACTTGGAAAATTTGAAATATCAATATACATTAAAAATAAAAATAAAAAAAATAATAAATAAAAAGAAAAGATCCTATATAATTAATAATTATTAAATAATAAACTTATATTTTCATTTTAAAAAATAAGAAAGTGGCAAAACAGGATAATATATTTGCTGAGATTCTTATGTATATACAAATAAGCAATTTAAGCTCAGATTTAGGTGATTTTCAACAACGTAAAACATATTTTTTTTTCACATTTTATGTGTCTCTTTATTTCCTACATTGTACATCAAGTATATATCTTTTTTTTTTTCCTTTCTGTTTTATGATTGTCAGTGTGTTTATATATATATATATCTAGGGTGATGAGTGATAGCCGGAGATTTCCCCTCGTAATGTCTAGAGCCAACGCACTTTTACGATATGTGTTTTCGGCCATTAAGAACGTGCGCACCCTTTGCCGAAGGGATGAAAAATATAAATAAATATAAAAAAAAAAACAAAAATAAGAAGAAGAAAAAGTAGTGGGCGGCGATGCCCAATGCATAAATAATTCTTAGATGGTCTTTCAGGGCCAGTGCCAGCCGGAGATACTTCAAAATAGTCACAGTATGAAATGTATATATAAAAAAAAAAAAAA
>MKYW01000045.1:171471-185125 GCA_015776835.1 Aphidius ervi
ATAGTATATACAAAGAAAAAAATAATAATAAATGAAAAACATGATAAATAAAAAATAAAATTAAGACTGATATTTTTGTCACGATGCAGAGTAAAGACCAAAATATTTAATTGTATGTTATATGTATCTTTTGAAATATGTGTATATATATATGCTGTGGAATATCATTAGCGTGAATATAATGGACCGACAATTAACGGTTCAAGCTATGCATAAATCTTGGTTATGAAAGAAACGACACTCCAAGTGACGCGACTGAGGTGATATTTAAATAAATAAGTATCATTGTAAAGTTGAGACAGCAAAAAGTGAGATACCATCGGAAATGAGATAAGTTTTTTTCTTTTTTTTTATTCATTAATATATGGTTGTGTTATTTGTATGTGTATATAATACGTCTGTCATCAACATGAAAAATATATCAACTAAAATATGACATGCCCCATTTCCGCCTGATTTCCAAGTATCTCATAATGACTAAAAAAATATGCTAAATAAATGAACAAAAAATAAATATATATACGTCATTTATGGGTTAGTCAGAATATTGATAAATTATAATGAAAATTTTTTAAAAATAATTTACAATAAATTGCGTAGAATTAATTTTTAATATAAAAAAAAAAGTATATTTATAAAAATTGCATATATATATATTGTGAATAGAAAAATAATAAAAATAAAAGTTGTTGAATTGAGTCTAAAGGGACATGATGATGAACCCGTTGAAACGATGCGTGAAAAAAAAAATCAACTCGTCTGCAATGGCGAGTCAAACCGCACAGTGGTACGCGTGGCTGCACACGCGGCTGTTTTCTCCACCCTCTTCATCATCAAAAATATTCTGTGTGTGTATGTATAAGTGCGTGTTATGCCACATCGCAACGGATTCACTCGGGGGGGTTGATGTGCAATCTATCGAAAGATATTCATGGGGCTGGCCGTTTGGACTCCCATCATATCATCACCCTTATATCCACACACACATGTACATAATATATATATGCATCAGCAATAACTGTCGTGTCACGATGTCTTATTGATTGTATACCCAGATATTTTCTCTCTCTTTTTATCTCGAGGAATTTTCGGATTTGCAATCATCATAATATCCAAGATGTCATATAGCCCTAATGTCGATCGAAAACGAATAAAAATGTGTAAAATGTTAAGTCAACATTGAAAATGAATTCTCAGAAATATATTAGATTTTGAGATAAACCAAGAACTTGGAACTCGTATTATTATATGTCTATTATAAAATCAAAAATAATGACTTTTATTTATTCATTTTTTTTTGATCTATCTATTTTTTATTTTTATGTTTTTTTTTATATAATCATTTTTTGATGATTCAATACTTGACCGATTGTGATCTTTTTTTTTTCTTTTTTTACTACCCTTTTACAGTTAAAATCACCACACATAGCGACAAGGATAATCTAAGTTTCATTTATCACGTTTTTTTCGAGCTTGACCGATGGACTTTTACCCCGTAAATATTTGCCTAAGTCAGTGCGTTATTTTATATTTCAAAAATATCATCCATTATACACTAATCGTATTTACAATTTTTTTTTTTTTTTATATTTTTACTTTTGAATAAAATTTTGATGGCGAGAATACATTATGTAAAAAAAAGGACATGGAAAAAAAGTATTAACAAAAAAATAAAATGATCATTGATAATGCTCTTGAACAAAGTTAGGGAGATGGGTTTATTTTCTTATCATGTTTATATTCCAAAATTTCGGAAGATTAGACCCCTTCATTGCTAAAGTGACAATGTATATACTTATTTGATCTTGGGTATTTGTTGATGTTTTTCATTTGGATAGACCCAAGTGACGTTTGTAATGAACTTATAATGGTTTTAGTTGAAGAATTAAAGATTTTCGTTGAGGGAAATCTTTGCAAACAATACCAAGAGCTTATTTCTTTATCATTTTATTTTTTGAAGCTCCATGAAAATTTCTGTTTCACTGGGAGTCCAGGACACATTGCTATTCAATTTTCGATAGCCACTAATGTGTTACAATTTATTCTTCATATCTCATAAGTCAAGAGCAGATATTTTTCAATTAAAAAATTTACTAATAAATATTATGTCGATTTATTTAAACTTTGGAGTCGTTATTTAATATTTGTTTTTTCAATTTTTATTTTTGTGGTATTTTTTATTCGTTGAATATTGGCATTTAATCTCAATAATGTTGGCCCCTTCGGTCAAAAAATAGACAATAGATATACTAAGACCTGTCATATCTCCAGGGGATGATTCAACATGACAGCCAACAGGAGGGTATAGTAATTCTAGCTTACTTTTTCATCCCCCATTCTTCAATTCAACACATGATATGCAATATATAGCCTGACGTTCGCGGATTCCACGCGTGCCACCCCCGTTATTGAATAGTCGGACCCTTGCAAAAATTTAATGATGTATAAACTATGCGTTAGATTAGTTACGCGGTCAAATATTTAAAGCTTTTCTTAGTCTTCATGTGGCTGTCTTTAAAGGGTGAATATATTTGTTGTGGTTTTACGAGTTTTATTAAGTCAACTCTAATAGAAGTAGCCTATTAAATAATTTTTTTTTTAAGAAATAAAATGTCAAAAAAAAAGTTTGAGAACGCAGATGCAAATTTGTGACTTTATTTTTTATTTAATTGAGGGTCTGGATGCAATAACACCCTGAGCGCTTGAAGACTGTTATATAGCGCTCAACGTATTATTGCATCCCGACCCTCAATTGGCAGAGAAGAAATACTGATTGCCAATTTTTTACGATCAAAATAAATCGAAATTTTGGATAAATCTAAATACTGAAATATAAGGATGCTATTTTCATTTCCGTCAATGGCATCATAGACAATCTGGTTCAATATCAAAACTTAAAATATATTTATGTTGATTCTTTGATTTTTGATTTTGGTTTACTAACCTTTTGTATGAGCATTCTTATGTTTATTTTTTTTCTGAAATTAAAACTTTATTATTTTAAATAAATTTTAATTATGATTTTTAATGAATATTCCTGGTGGAAATACCTCTCCGACTTTCTCTACCTTCCTCCGACTTTTTACGAAAATGACCCATGGTTTGAGAAATGGCGGAGAAATGGGTCGAAGAAAATTCGATAAAGTCGGAGAAATATTTCCACCAGTGATATTCATTAAAAATAATAATAAAAATTTATTTCAAATAATAAAGTTTTAATTTCAGAAAAAAAATAAACATAATAATGCTCAAACAAAAGGCTTGTAAACAAAAATCAAAAATAAAAATACCAACATAGATGTATTTTAAGCTATGGTATTGAACCAGATTGTGTATGACGCTATTGACGAAAATGAAAATAGCATCCTTGTATTCCAGTATTATAATTCATTTATTTCAAAAGATACTGTGAAAGAAACAGCAATCAGTGTGGGTAGCTGTTGACGGTCTAGATGCGATAACACGTTGAGCGCTATATTAGTCTTCGAGCGCTCAACGTGTTATTGCATCCAGACCCTCAATTATGATTCAATTAATTATATGAATACCAATTGATAATTTTTATCTATAAATAATTAAAAGATTGTAAATTATTTTGGTTGATCAGAGTCAAGTATTACAGTCTTGTGTCTTATAGACCAAAGCTCATTCTACAGGGTATTATAAAGGTAGAGGGTAAATCAGGGTGAATAAAGTCACCCTTCATAGTGACTCTATAGGCTTGTGTGTAGTTATAGATATTACATATAGGGGTGCCTTTACAATATTTCTTTTGATTAGTCTTCCTTCTTTTTCACCCAGTTGTATTTTGCAATCAAGGTAATTATTTTAAGGCTTCAATTGACGTGTCTTTCATAATCAAAATTTAAAAAAAAAAAATCTATTTTCAACTATAAAAATCTCTCTGAATGATCGGAAAAAAATAAATTAAAAAAGCCATAATAAATATTATATTATCTACTTAAATGAGCTTAAAAATATCATGTCATAAAAATGAAATAAAAAATTTAAAAAAGCAATTTAATTATATTTAAAATATCAACAGATTAAAAATATAAATTTTCAATATATAGATTAAATTGGTATATACAGTATAAAAGTAAATTCTTTTTGCAAAAATTTTTAAAGTTAGCCAGCAGTGTCAGCAAGGTATATTTTATATATAGAGAGTTGAAAAGACAAAATATATATAGATAATAAGGGTGAGTGAAGACTGTGCAAAGGGCATCTCATTCTAATTGCCCCGGACTTCCTTTCATCCCCTTTGTGTGACCCCCGGGTGTGTTTCCTCCCAAAGATTCCCTTCGAGAGTTATCTCATACCCTCACTCATATAAATTTTTACTCATCTTCCACTCTGTCTCTGCCTCCTTTTCTCTGCTAGTGCCTCAACTAGCTCCTAAGTCATTTTTGCGATTAATTTTTCCTTCCAATTTGCACGCGGTAGTAATTAAGGGACGGTCCGGAGATGATGTATATATATAGTTACAAGAAAGATGGGGTGTATAATATTCGACGTTAAGGTGGAGGATTTTATATACACAGATATGAAAGAGAAAGAGAGCAAGACAAGAGAGTAAAATCAGTAGAAAAAGGTGGAGTTAGTTGCACGAAAACGGTACATCATATTCTCCAAGGGGTTGCTTCTCATTCGTAGCGTTCCGGACTCAACGTTTCCTTAGAAACAATGAATACCAGTATATACAATTCTAACGCGACGATCAGCGGTAAACTATCCATTTCGCTATTGTTCTCGTGCATCTTTTAGTATACGCACGGAACCACTTGAATATTAGAATTAATTATCCACAATCAATTCACTTTTCAATTGCAAAATTATGAAAATATTATAAGTGGATTCATTTATTTTCAAATTGTAATTTTTTTTATTGGCAATTTGAATATTATAAACATACATTATTCCTGTATATAAATGAAATGATTTTAAGTAATGAAAATTAGCTAAAATATATCTTAAAAAAATTGAGGTCAGAGTATTCATGAAAACAAAAATTTGTAAAGAAAGAAAAAAAAAAAGAGGTCATAGGGAAATAGTTTGCCAACAGTAATGTCTTTTAACCCTCATCATGAAGCTACTACTACGATGATGATGATGATGATGATGATGATGATGATGATGATGATGCATCAAATCTGTAGTTTGTTAAAAATATATATATACAGTACATGTGAAGAGAATGAGTGCTTCATTTGAGTAAGTGAATGAAATGAGTGAGAGTAATATAAATAGAAATACAAGAGAAAAAAGATTTGTACAAATGATAGTTTGGATGTAGCCATGATTCTCTGTATGGTGCATGGTGGATGAAATGGCAATTGGAAAAGGTAGTTGAAAATAGAGTGCGCAGCCAATGTGAGTCAGTTCATTTCCTGTGCGGGCCATTAGTTGATGAGCCTCAAGTCTGAGCGTCCATCGCCCCTGGCTGCTCTCAAGTTGTATACCGTTATGTGCAACTGAGAGATGTTATCAGAGAAAAAAAAAAAAAAAAATTAATAAAAAAACGTATAAACACATCCCCCTATCGACTCAAAAATCAAACCCACTAATTTTACTATATATATATTTCATTTTGAAGAGCTTGAACTTTTTTTTTTTTCTTTTTTTTTTTTTTGCAATTATAATGAGCTTATTGTATTGGACAATAGGTCTATTGCAATTATTTATAATTTTATTTTTGCTAACTGATACTTGGTCATCATAAAAACCCCATTAAAATATATGCCTAAACTATCCAGTAATGATCAAATATTAAATACAGATGTAATCAAATCATACGTTGATGAATATANTTTTTCTTTGCAATTATAATGAGCTTATTGTATTGGACAATAGGTCTATTGCAATTATTTATAATTTTATTTTTGCTAACTGATACTTGGTCATCATAAAAACCCCATTAAAATATATGCCTAAACTATCCAGTAATGATCAAATATTAAATACAGATGTAATCAAATCATACGTTGATGAATATACAAGGATTTCTATAGAAATAAGGCAAAGTATATAAGGCACAAGGAAAGAGTAAAATTTACGGACAAGCAAGCAGCTGAATGAGCCAAGTACTTGATTCTCAATGCTGTATATTTCATTTTACTTTATTTTTTTTATTTTTTTTTTTTGTACCAACCAGCAATCACCCTATCTCGTGCATTATCTTTATTAAACACCTCCCTAAAAAAAAATGAAAAAAAAGCCTCTTTATCCTTTTTTCTACTCTTTTTTTTTCAACCAGCCGTTTCGAGATCACTTTCTTTTTTTTTTTCTTTTTTTGTTATTTTTTATTTCCTTTAAAAATACTGCAAAATGAATTTTCAGGCTTACAGTCAGACTTGCCTTCAGCACTTTCTTTTCTTGGCTCAGTTTGGGATTTACTTTTCTTCAATTTTTTTTTTCCATTTGTATGATTTCACATAATTTTTAGCTCTTAGATTAACTAATAAAATAGTTTAAAAGCTCATGTATTTAAAAGTAATGACAAAAAATATGTGTTGATGAATCAAAAAAGTAAATTATAAATTAAAAATTAAGTAAGAAAATCAAGGTTTAAAAAAAAAAGATAGGAAGATTCAAGCAACGAATGTAAAAAGAGGTTTTGTCTTTGAATGAGAAGGATGAAGGGTGACGGTTCAGTCAGTTAAGCTAGAAATTCTTTGTATAGAAATTTTGGAATGGAATAAAATCTTGGCATAAATCCGCCGCCTTAGAGTCTGTCAAGGGTCCTCTTGTTCTGCTCTTCTATGTCCTACTCTTTTTCTCATACCCAATCACCAAACATCAAGAACGAGCAGTCGATGAATATTGATCGTTTTCATTCTTCCATCGTCCGGTTGTAACAAAATCAAACTCTCATTTTACTTTCACTCTCTCTCTCTTTCTAGTTTTCTTAACTTTCACAAATAAACCCTCCAGCTTGATTCGCAACGTGTCCAAAAAAAAAAAAAAAACGATCAACATATTTGCTGTATCACTATTTATATTGATTTTTTTATCTTGATAAAAAGCTAGTTATACTTGGCACGATTTACTTTATTCCAGATAAAGATTTTAGTTTGGTAAATTCATATATCCGCAGACAATAGAGTATATAAAACTCATGTGTCCATTGTGAGCGTAATTATTTTTTTCATCTTCATTACTTAATGTCTTTCAGTTACAATACAATTGCTACTTGTTGCACCTTCTTTTTATATTCAATAATAAATCAACAGTCATCTGATGATGTCAGTTTAATAATTGTCTCATCATTTGTCAATTGTTTCTTTTGTATTTTTTACATTTTAAAATATCAATAATGATTTTCTTAACGACTTATAATTACTACTTGTTGCACTTTACAATTCATTTTCTTTCCAAAATCATTTTAAACTATGAAGAGCTTTTCTGAATGATTTTCAAATGAAAAATATATAAAATATTTCATATCTGAATACCAAGTGAAAAATCTGCATATCAGAAAAGGGTGCATATATTGAATATGTTATCTGATAAACGTTACCATGGTGACAATACTATTCTGCAATTAAATTTGAAAAGAAATTACAAGGACGAATGATTTTAAATAAAAGCTCTCAATTGCTTTTTTTATTTAAATTATCTAAATATATATATTATATTGATAAAACGTTTACGTTTTTACTATTCATTCAAAAACTCTTCATTAAAAAAAGCTCTAAAAAATTCAAAAAGCTCGTCAATAATAATGTCAAGTTGACCTACGCATTCAAATAAACGACAATTGTCAAATTTACAAACTTGTTCAACCAGATAAATTGTTATCATATATGTTTTTATTTAAGTGTCGTGATTTATAAATATATATTTTTAATGTGACAATCAGCTGCATGAGTGTGTAAAATAAAAGTACAAGTGTGTGAGCAATTAATGTGTGACATTTAAAGACAATTGAAAATAAAAATAAAAATGTGAGTTACGTTTGTGACATGAACAACACAAGCCGAATGATGCATCTGTCAGGGAAAAAGTGAGAAGTAAAGACGGAAGAAAAGACTGCGTTCTGATATCACTTCAGACACGTGTATAAGCACATTCATTTTTTTACACGTGTATGAAATATTCTCCAACATTTATACCCTTTCCATTTCTTTTTTTTTTTTCTGTTTCCTCTCTCATTTTTGCTGTTGTTTTTATTTATTTATTTATATATATTTTTTAGTTTTATCTTGGCCTTTTTTATTCAGCCCTCAGCCCTACAGTAAAATGCATCAGTGTTTCCGGTATTGATCTATCGCGCAGCTTTCCTGGACGTTTCTCGTGACGCTGAGAACCGTTCCGGAGACGTGTATTGTTTTTTTTTATTTTCAATATTTATCCATATGTGTGTATATATGTGAACTTGCGTGTGGTTATGTTTGTGTGGATGAGTGTATTCATGCGAATATATATGTCGGTTCACGCGTGTGAAAGGCCGTGATAACTATCCGAACAGACATCCCTCTTCGAGTGTGATGATTTTGACAATAGAAAAAAAAAATATCTTCCCTCTTCGATTCTCTCAATATCTATAAACAAATAAATAAAAAAAAATATCTTCACATAAGATGGAACTGATGGAAAAATAAAAAAAACACATATTATTGATTTACTGCAATGTAATTTATTTTCTCTTATTTTATGTTTATATATTTTTACCTCGACTACCCATCAGATGGAAAAAAAAAGAGGGAAAAAGCTTCGATAAAATATGGGAAGAGAAAAAAAAAAAAAATTGGCAATTCGTCGGAAAATAAAACATGTGAGAACGATTGACCTCGCGATTTTACTCGATAATTCATAATGGGCGGGATGGCTGGCCGAGTTTCACGGACGAACGAGAGGGCGCCGGGCGTCGTACTACCGGAAGTGCGTCTAATGCATCCGTCTGGGGTCACGCGTCATCTCGTTTCCGGCTACGGCCATTACGAAATAGTAGGGCTTCTATATATTCATCGATGTCAACCAACGCGGGAGAATAAAATATATATTTACACAATCATAACCTTACTAAATTTATCAGACATTTGAAAAACTTTTTTCTTCAATAAATTGGTTGATCATTTTATCATCTTTCACATAGTCATTTATTAAAAATTTTTGTTCAGGAAGTGAATAGCAATATATAGCTAATGATGTAAAAAATTAAAAAATTAATGTTCAAAAAAAAAATATATGAGATGAAGGTAATGCGGCCTCATGGGCAGTCTTGCGGCTATATACGTTCCTCCCACGCATGTTGGAGCGCATGCGTCGGGCCTCCCTTAAAACAATGCGTCAACCAATCTGGAAAGACAAAGAGACGCGCAGATGATTGGTTCGCTCTTGAAAGCCAATCTTTTCTATAACATATATCCACATGTTACACACTTTTGGTGTCTCAGACGTCTGACCCCTTCAACTTTATTCTACTTTTTTTTTTGCTGTTTCTACTTCCTTTCACTATTAAACAGCTTTGTAAAACCTTTTTGCTTTTTATTCTTGCATTATTTCATGTTTGTGTCTTTCTTTTTTTAGTTTATTTGATTTGTTTCATAGTTTTCTTTTTTTAAATTTATTTATAAATAAAGAGACGAGTCTCAGTAATTCAATATTTTTTAATATATATATTTGCCAATCGATAGAACATGTGAAGAAGCACGACATACCGATTTGAGTGTATGATGAATTTTAATATTTTTTTTTTCAACAGCATCTTATGATATCTGATGAAAAATATTTTATAAAAATTACTATGCTCGTACTGTTAGCCTAGTATATATATGGTATGCATTCAACAAAAAAAATTATCATACTACACAGCTTTTTTTTTTCATTTCAAGATTAATAGTTTTTATGAAAAATTTAATACATTTTTGAAATGAAAAAATATGTATACATAAGCTATATTCATCTAAATATTATACCAAATCTGATAGAAAAAAAAATTATCATTATCTAAGATTTAATTTACAGATTTAAGTCAAGATTAGATTTTCGTTTTTTTTTTACTGTAGCAAGAAAAGTTGCCGGTGGTAAAAAAGAAAAAAAAACGCCACACATTGTCAAACACTTATATATTTTTTAAGTTTTATTTTTCTTACCTTTTTTTTTTCCAAGTTTTTTATGTATTTTTTTTCATCTTTTTACCGCGCGCATATATTCGTCAATCTGAGTTGTCCATCATCGCGTATATATATATATATTTTTTTTTTTAGCGGCTCTCTTGTGCATACGGGACGTCGAGCAGATAAATCGATAATCGGTATATACAGACGTATTCAATCCGTAAAGAAGGTACAAAGATACAGAAAAGAAAAAATAAAAATATATATATCGGAAAGAGTAGAAGGAGAGCTTAAAGGACCTTCTTTTTTTTCATCCCCCTTACTAGTTGGCGGCCTTCTCTTCTTTCATCGTCGTCGCCTTATTAGCAAAATCCCTCAACGCGAAAGAATAAAAAAAAAAAAAAAAGAGCTCATGCTCGAGTGGTTTCGCATCTTTTGGTTATTTTTTCATTTCGTAGAATTTTAAAATTCAAAAAGAAGCACCATTTGCATGCGGAAAATAAAATTTTTCAATGTTAAGTTTGTTATTATTAGACCCCAAATATGAATTTATATAATAATTATTATTTCGTACTTTTATGGTACGGATTACAAGCGTTCATATATGAATATTTATATGCAGACAGCATGCTGCTTAATGTACATCTATATTTATACATGCATTTTGTGCATTAAAAAATGAAAATAATAAACATATGCAAGCGAATAAAGACCATGGATTATATTGGGTACCTATACATTTTATAAATAAAAAAAAAACACAACATTCAACTGCTTAAATAGCTGAAAAGCTCTGGTAAACAAAAAATTTAAAAAAACAAAAAATAAATTAATATTTGTGGACTAGTATATGGTTAACCAGTTAAAACGTCATTACACATTATTATTACTATTATTTTTTTTTATCCCAATCCGTCCAATACCCAATTATTATTTAAAAAAATTCAATAATAAATAAAACAATAGAAACAATAAAAATAAACAAAGCCCATCCAAGAAAATTGAATAATTAAAACAACAAAAAAATAAATTTATTATGAAAGTCAAAAATATTTATTTGGGATCAAGTTGTTGAGACGTAAATTGGATAAAAGCTTTCCCCAACATTTGTATTAAATTAAAAAAAATAAATATATCCCGACTAATTACTTGAAAATAAAAGAAAATAATAATAATATAAATAAGCTTGAAAAAAAAAAATTTAAAGCAAGGTGTAAATAGTCGCCGAAAAAAAAAATAAAATAAATCAGTTAAGAGAGTGTACAAAATTTTTTGGGATGAATGGTTTTTTAACAGGTCCCAAACAAGGCTTCAAGATAATATCGTTTGGGGGCAGCAGTGTGTATAGAAAAATTGAACACAAAAAAAAAAAAAAAAAAAAAAAAAACACTTTGAGTTGATTAAAACGAAACAAACCAGGGATTAATTAGAGCATTAATTTATCATAATTGTTAATAGATTAATTAATTATTAAAATATGAGTAAATAATTTAATTATTTACTCAAAAAAAAAAAAAGAATCATCACAAAGTGTTTTTCTTTTTTTTTTTTTTAAATAAACTCAAATGAAAAAAAAATAATAAAATAATAGAAAAATTTATTAATTTGTGTACATATACGTATATTGTCATCAGTCACATTATGATGTCACAATAATTATAAATTAANACTATAATCTCCCCTCAAGTGAGAAAAGTATTTTTAGTATAATTTTCACCCTTCTTGAATATTGCCTCAATAATTTCAAGGATGACAGTATAAATAATAATTTTTATATTTCATTTTCAAAAAAAAATATAGATAAATAAATAGTACGTGGTATGTTAGTTGATGCTTAAATATTATAGATGCTATTGCATAGATTATTATCATGTATATATGCCAAGACAGAAAACACAAGTAAGAAACAAGAATGTATGTATAATGATGATGACAAAGAGAAAGAAGAAATATAGATGACGAGAAAAGCATTAATAAGCGTAATATATGAGGGAGTCTTTTGTAAAGCACTGGACGTATTTAAGCAGTGCGTCAAGCACCCTAGAATATTCTCGGTATGAGAAAAATTTTTTTTTACAATGACATGATATATTCCAGTGACAAATACTTATAGCTATATATGAGAATGATATATAGATCATCAAGACAATGTAAGAATAAAAATTTTTAAAAAGTTTTTTTTTTTTTTGAAGCTGTAATTTATACTTTGGAAATAATTTAGTAACATTTATAATTAAGTAACAATATTATAAATTAATTGTAATTTTGATAATAGACTTTATTTTTTATTTCATTATATCTTTGGCTTACTGATGAATCAATTTATCTATTACTTTAAAGTGCTCGGTTCCTATTTTCCAAATATTTTCTTTGTCAATAAGAAAATTGCCTAAATTTTGATTTTTCGACTCATTGGAGCTTTATAAATTTTAGAAATTTTTGTAATATCACTGACTATAAATGAAGTCTAATTGTTCTGTTATAATATCAATCCAAAAAAAATTTTTAGAATGCCTTAAATTGTTCAAATAAATTAGATCAATTAAATCAATTTTTTTTTTTAAATAAAAATTGTCAAAGTCAAAAAATGACACATAAAATTTAAAATAGCTCTTTTATATATTCATCATTGTTTATTTCAACGTGATACTTATCTCTGAACAATAAAAACATCCCGTTGCTTTTAATAAAAATAGACAACACAAGTACTTAATGCACTGTGTGATCAAAACCTAAATTGCATTGCATACAATTCATTAAACCCTTGTGTTTTATATTTACAAAAAAAAAAAAAAAAAANAAAAAAAAAAAAAAATATTTTTATTAATAAAATTATCAAAGAAATAAATTTAATTAAAAGACAAATCCATTTTTGTTAAAAATTAATTACATATAAATATAATTCGTATAAATTTATATACTATTAAATATAAGTAGTGTTTTTTTTTTTTAATTCTATATTTTTTTTCTATATAAAAACATTAAAGCGGATGAGGTGGGATGAGTGGGTGGTGTTGAATTGAACGACACGTAACACGTGGACATGAAGAGTGGTCCATGAAGAAGATAAACGGATTACGGCCGCTTTGTGTCAACGATGATCCGGCTTGCACCCGAATTTACTGTAGCACACCCTTCCCCCCTTGTACCACCCTCACATCTCCTCTCAAACAAACCTGTACAATCTCAATATATATATACATATGTATATGTATACCAGTCCTTTATCCTGTTCTCTCATATGTTCTCATCTCATTTTATCATTCCCAGTATAAATCGTTATAACTCATTTACTCTTTCATCCAACAAGTCCATCGCAAATGGCATATTACACGCTCGACTGCTGGTAATACTGAAGCCCCAATTCAACTCTATATATCCTGAATGTATTTCTATGATAACCAATTTCATTATTATTCATTTTTAAAATAAGATATTATTACTTTTTTTTTTTCCTACATAAATAGTTGAAAAAAAAAAATTAATTATACATTTTGACATGTAGCGGTTTTTTTTTTAAATTGAAAATATCTTATGGTGTATTTTTTTTTTTTATTTTAATATATTTTTGATTGATGTATATAAATTTTTTT
>MKYW01000045.1:185674-198498 GCA_015776835.1 Aphidius ervi
GGATAAGGTTACCTGACTTAAGGAAATCGTAAGGTGTCCTGACCAGGTTCGGGTCAGGAATGAGTCAGGTTCCCTGAATAAGGAATCCTGATCCGTTTCTGATCAGGGTTTGAGGTCAAATAGGGCATCCTGAAAATTTTTCCACTCGGGACCATAAGGTTTCCATCATCTATACATAAACTTTAAGAGACATTTTAATATTACACACAATTTGCAATTTTCTCTAATACCTTTTTTTCATTATGTATTAATAATAATAATATATATCAAACAGAGTTATCAAAACATGAAAAAGAAGAAGAAAAAAAAAAAATTAAAACAAAAATAAAAAAGTAAAATATCCTGCTGCGAGCAATTAATCTCGCCCTTTTTTTTTCTCATTTACCCTTTTTTTTTCTTTCACCTATATCTTGATTTTTTTTTATGTTTTTTTTTTATATTCATTTTAATTTATATTTTTTCTCTGTTTTACTTTTTTTATTTTTTTTTTTCTTTATCATTTAATCGAAGTCGTTGACTTGCAGAGCCTTCTCGTGTGTCTTCAGGGACTTGGGTATATATTGATATTAAGAGACGTGTGTCCCTCGTGCAATGTTTTACGTCGTCGCTCGATTAAAGGATTCAAAGAAACCCAGAGCTCCCGCGCACAATGTACACACAACTAAAATCCCTTGGGTTTATACGGGTAAAAAATAAAAAATAAAAAAACGCGTCATACTGACTCTCCAGTTTCATGTATATATAGACAGAGTTTAGAGGCCTGGTATGTACGTAAAAACCTCGTTGACTAGCTTCCACTGATTGCTGTTGCATCTTTGATGAGCCAGACCAGACGACCATGGGGGGCTATGAGAAAAACGAGCACCGTAAAATCTAGAGGGTGCCCTTTTACCCTCTACCCTCTTCTCTCTTTCTCTCTCTTCATCTCTTGGCACGAACCCTGTGCAAAGAATGAAACGTTGAGATTGATATTTCAAGCAGACAAGGCAAGCACAGATTACATAAGAAAAAGAATAAAAATAACTGACGTGATAAAAAAAATCATACACTATAAGTATTAATGTTATTTTTAAGCGATAATTGAATTTTAAATTTGTTATAAAAAGTATATAATGATTTTTGAATAATGAATTAAATTTTTTTTTTTCTTTTATTTTGTTGCAGATCATAAAGTCATCATACATAGAGTTATATCATTAAAAATGGTAAGTGAATATGTATATAAAATAAAAATATATCTTTTAATTAACATTTTATGCATGATTATATTTTAATTTCCATAAAATTACAAGAAATTTTTTAAATAGTACAAACAAGCATAATAATATAAAAATATAAATTTTTTTAATATATTTATTATGTGGTTGTATTTTATGTCACGTCAATTAAATTCTAGATATATATTTTACATGTAACACTTTGAATTTATAAAATAATATTGAGATCTTTCTCCAGCCCCCCTGCCTTCCTCCCAAGGGCGGCAAAATATCAAAGTAAACAAGTACAGTATAAAAAAATAATTACATATTTACAAATTAACATTTATAAAATAATTTAAAAGTTAATAATTTAATATATTAAAATTTATTTTTTTTTATAATCATAGTTAAAAATCTTTTAATAAATTTTTTACAAGTTGAATTAAATGATAAATCATAGATATAATACATAAAGGAGCAAGAAAAAAAAATTGTTAACATACACGTGCCCATCGGTTTAGTATTTTTTTTCGTTTTTGAGTTGTCATCAGTATCAGCTGTATAAAAAAGATTTCTATTTGATAAAAGTATGATTCTTTCAGTTGGTAAATCAGGGGGATTGAATTTTTTCTGTTATCGTGACCAGATAGGATTAGTGAAACCGATCTATACTAGTAGCTCTCCCTCATATGCTTTTTTTGATTTGATCTTTGCTCGGTTGACTGGTGGTTTTATCGATTAATCTTTAAATTTTATTTTTTTTTTATTAATTTACTTACATTATACACCAAATATCAAGTTAATTAAATTATAAAATTTAAATGACAAAGAAAAAGACAAAGATTTATTAATCACTAAATAAAAATATATAAAAATTCATTATGAATTTAATTTAGAATTTTTTATAATTATTAAAATTATTGTTAATATTATTTTTCATATTAATATATGAGAATTAAATTTTATATTATATTTTTAAAATAATATACATAACATTTGAACATACTTCAATATTTTTTTTTCATTATTTAATTATGTGAAAGTTTAATGAGTATGTTATACTTGTTACCAAAGTAATTTTAACTGTGGCAATTATTTTATGTCAAATGTTTTAGATGTGCATGAAACGAGATTTGTTGAGAAGCGTTGAAATACAAGGCAAATATAGTCATGCCGACAATCATAAACATATTATCGCTCGACCAGTGCAATATTACGTCCCGCCAATGTATGCCTTAAAAAAAAAATTTCTCACTTAAAATTTTTACTCAACTTGTACGTGATTATTTTTACTAAATTTTTGCATATTTAAGTATATACTTTTATTTTTATTTTTTTTTAAACTCATACTTTTCATCTTTCGCCCAATTCGTTCTCTGAATATCGCAAAAGAATCCTTGATCCCTCGCACGTGAGTTTCATATATTCGCAATTCTTCATTTTTTATCTCTCTGAGATATAAATATCAAAGAAAGAAAATAAAAATAATAATAGAGGGTAAAAAAAATATGAAAAATCCGCGCGCACATACAATCAAAAATAAAAAAATAAAGAACGTTAATAAAAAAAAAAAAAAAACAAATTGAAAAAAACGTGAAACGATGAAAATAAACGGAAAGACTCCATCAGGGTTATTAAAAAATTTTAGTCAGGAGAGTTACGTTGAAGAAAAAAAAATGAAAAAAAAGACAAATCGTCAGCCGAGTGGAAGAATGGTTGACAGGAAAAAAAAGAAAAATGTATATAGACATTGAAAGAAGTAAGATAAAGTAAAGTGGAGTAGAGGACAGTTGTTTGAGGGGGGGTTAAAAAAGGGGTAAAAAATATTTAAATAGGGAGAAGAAAAATTTAAAAAAATATATAAAAAATATATAGATAAATAAAAGCTCACGTGGCAGAAAAATGTCAGAAGAAGCATCATTCTTTGAGTGTTTAATTTCTCATCGACGTGGTTCATCAGGCCCCATTTTTTTCAAGATAAATTTTATACATTCTCAATGCTCTTGCGTCTTTCAACTATCTTTTTCTCAGCACCTCTTATTCTTGTCATTATTATTACTGTACCAACCATTCAGAGTTGTTCGTCTCTTCACTCGTCACTCCCTCGTAATTAATCATTCCCCTCTTTTTTACATGTTTTATTTCTACGCGCCTTTCGTCCACCTCTTCCATCAAAAAAATAATAATAATAATAATAATACATATATGTTCAACGAAAGAGACAACATGGCCGCTGGCCCTGAGTTACATTATACATGCCAACATCACATCAACAATTCAATATGAATATATAAAACTATATATATTGTCGCATTAAACGTAAAAAAGCGTAATTGCCAAAAAAAAAAAAACAGCATCAGCTTTAAACGTGTAAAAATGTGTCTTCTTTTTTGCTTAAATTTTGCTCTTATTTTTATTTTTTTTTATGTTGTTTAATTAACAAAGAAAAAATAAAATTTCAAAATTAAATTGAGTAGCTTTTTTTGAAAATATCAAAATATATATTATAGTTTATAAAAAAATAATAACAATAATATTTAAATTTTGTATTTTAATATTATATTCTATTTTTTATTTTTATTATTTTTTTTTATATATATTTTTGGACAGCCAAGCTCAGGCTATATGTCTTGCCTGTAAACGGTTTTTCTTCTTTTTAATGAATCCGTCAACGACAGTTAGGGAAGGGTGTTGTTGCGGTGTGAGAAGCACAATCTTATGACTTCCTCGGGCGATAAGAAAAACCGACGAAAAATTTCTTGTATAAAAAAAAATATATATAAATATACCTAAACTTATACACAGAGGCAAAAAAAAATTACAAAAAAAATGTGGATAAATTGAAAATCTCGCCACAGGGTACTAGTATAATAATTTTGTTTTTATAAATAAAAAAAAAAATAAAAAAAATAATATAGCAATAATAATAATTGCAGTAAAATATTTTTAAAATTAAAAATGATTATTATTATTATATTTATTTTTCATTTGTCATATTGCTATTGTCATGAATAAAATTAAAATTAAAATTAAAAAAATTAATATATTTATTATTGAATAATTTTAATGGTATATATAAATTCAGTGTAATAATGAGGTAGTTGAAGTAGTTATACTTGGTGTTGAAAAAAAAACGACAGGAAACACTCGGTTATATTTTTATATCGGTTGGTAGCTATGATATTCATCTGTTGATGTTTGATATATACGACAATGAGTATTTTATAATAATGTATATAATATGCAGCGGTCGGTGAGCCTGAGATATACATTATATATATACAATATGTACATGATAAATATATACATATATATATACATGTCTTAGAGGGGCGGGAGAGGTCACGAGATGATGGTCTACCGGTCCATTCAATGTTCCCAGGAGGCAACAAAGGGCCAGCAACGAGCTGATCAAATTATCCAATTCATTTGGATTGGCAAGCAAGCGAGCGAATAAGTGCTCGTCGTTACTAAGAGGCCCACTCATATATGTATACTATATATATATATAATATAATATTATAATATATATATTCAAGTACCATCAAACTCGACCATGAGACTAGTAGAAGGCCTTTCACTTTTTATTCATTTTCTCTCGCTCTCTTTTTATATACACTTTTTTTATTTCTCTTACTTCTTTTCATTATAAATACTTTTTTATTTCTTATTCTACCCGAAAAAAAAATGAAATTTATATGCATATTTCTTCTATTCGCAATTGTGACTTCAAGTATCATCCAGGTGAATACCGAGTATGCAAAATTGCAAAAATACAAACGATGGTTTTTCGGATATCATATACAATATATATATATTTTTTTTTTACTTCAAGTCATTTGATGAAAATAATAAAAAATATATAAATATTTTAATAAATTGAATGAATGAATAGATTTTTATATTTTTATAATACACAAAATAATTTGATAAATTGAATTAATTTTTTGAAAAATCATATCATTAATTTATTTGTTTTTAAAAATAGTAAAAATAATATAAAAATGAAAAATATATTTACGTAAAATAGGGGTGAGCTTTTTTTTGAATTTAATAAAACTTACTGAAAGTGTTGTTTGAAAAATAAGTGCAGCAGTTTATTAAATTCAAGAGAATAATTATTATTAATATATACTGTTTTTAAAAAGATGGTAAATAAAAATTCACCCTTTATTTTACCCTTATCATTAATTGCTCATCATTAATCTTGATAAATAATAAATATTTATAAAAAAAAAAAAAACAAAACAACATTCAATTCAATGAGATTATTTTTTTGTTTTTAAATTATTTTTTTTTTTTGAAATAACAAATACGTTATTTTTAAGAAAATATAATGTAAAAGTTAATCCCAATTCAAATCAAGATTCAAATGTGCCAAACAGGGATAAAATAAGTGAGAAAATAAAAAAAAAAATTTCGAGGGGCTGGTTGGTTGGTTAGTTGATTCGGCTAACCAGCTCGTGAAATTCAATTACCAAGTCTGCATAGGGTGCCCTTCTCCCACTCTCTCTCTCTCTCTCATATCAAAGTCCTTTTTTCGCGAGAGGTATTTTGAGTGACAGCTCTCTGTAACTGCTACTGCATATACATTCACACACTATAAACATGATTTTATATATACACGTTGTCTCTCTTTTTTTTTTCCCTAAACTTTCCCCATTTCTTTTTATCATATTCTCTTCTCTTCAACTCGTATCAAATACAAAATCTTGTCCTAAAAATCTAGGGTTCGTGTATATATACCAGGCATACGATTTTTGGTATGTCTGCAAAAGGGGGTTTTATAGATAGGCGAAATTGAAATTCTATCCCCCAATCTAACAGTGAATATCTACATGTTGAATTTGACTTTGATGAGATTGAAGTACAGTGTGAATCTTCAAATAATCATATTGAATATAAGAATTTATTTTAAATGACATTTATAAAAATTCAAAAAATCATCATGAAAATTAAAAATAAAATATACATATTAGGTTATCATCGTCAATGATATACAACTTGTGTCATTGGCTATGCAAAAAAAATGAATAAAAAATAAAAAGAAATTGTGATGTGATATTTAAACATGAAAACTACGGAAGTCAACATTTCCCTGATGATATCGAATGAAAAAAGCAGCAGGACATTCAGAGTTTTCTCGAGATATCCAATATCATGCGGCTATCCACATGATGTGCCGTCAGTTGGTAGTAAATGTTTGCCATCAGGTATCTATAACTCGTTGAAGAAAGATGCAAAATTTATACATTCCTTCGCAGTTGAGTTGTTGTATATATATATAATAAAAGATGAGAGAGAGTTTGACTTTCAAATGGCTGATAGTAACTTCAGCCAGAAATGGCTGCAAGCTCGTGACTTGACCGGATATCCGTTGGTCACTATTGTTATCGTTATCATATTTTGCTTAGAACCTCTCACTGCCATGCTCTCCATCCGTTCACCAAGATATACTTATATTCTCACACCCCTTTAACTATTTCTTCATATATATATATATTTTTTTTAGAGGTAAATTTTTTCACTATACATAATGCAAAACGTGATTTAATATTTCTCATGATTATGATTGATTTTAAAATTTTTAATTCAGTCGGTTAGGATCAATCAAAAACAATCAATCAAAGCTACGAAAATTATGATTATGATGACGCTACTCAAGATCAGTAGCGGTGATTTAAAATATGTGTGGTTATTAAATTCATAGTTAAAGATATATATAAATTTATTATTATTATTATTATATAAAGAGTAATGTATTATTTGTGAATGCCACAGCTGACGAAGTTGTGTTTTGTATTAAAAAAAAAAAGGATTGATGATCACTAGTTTTGAGGTTATGATTACGATGATGTGTGATAGTGATGACGATGCGGACTGATGCTTCATTAACTTTCTATTCAATTTATAAATGAGGACAACAAATGAAAAATATATGAATTTATAACATCATGCATATTTTTTTATTGTAAAATTATATAAAATTATTTTTAAATAATATTTTAAGCTTTTTATTTAAATTGTTTTATATATTTTTATGTTTATTTGGATTTCATAAACGTTGTACATGAATTTCATGTTTTTTTTTTACATGATTAAATTTTGTGGGTTAGTTATTTAATCATTTGAATTAAACAAGATAATATTGAGATGGTTACAAGAGATTTTAGAGCATAACTTCAACCAAAGCGCGCATAGTTATTATATTTCATGTATTTTATTTTTCATCATATAAGTACAATCCTCCCACTGACATGAAGAACAAGATCAAAAATAACTCAAAAAATTGAAAAGAATGAGTACAATAGAAATCTGCTATATGAAGAAAATAAAAAAATATATATAGAGAGCTAGTTCACCATCTCCATCATCAAAATTTCATTCATCGTTCCGACTGAGTGTGTGGATATATGTTTTTATAAATTTTTTTTTTTTTCGTACCGCGAGCGGTAACGAAAGCTAAGGTTTTTCCTGGAGGACTGAATCCCGTGGGTTCAGGTAAGAGGACACCCCCGTGGTGAACACCTTAGAGTTTATGCTTCTTCATCTCACTATCGTTGACGTGCGCGTAGCCCCCGGAAATCTCTACTTACTTGTACGCCTCAATGGTTTCGAGATTTTTATTTTTTTTCCCTTCTCATCATCATCATTTTTTTTTTTCTTTTTTTATACACACATCCACCCTCAACCTCTTTTTTTTTCCTTCTTTCCTTCTTCATCTTTAGCTACTTACAATTTTCCTCATATGTTTTCTCTTCGTTTCACACATCCCTTCTCTTATTTATTTTTTTTCCTACCTTATATACATCGGATCTATTTGACGATAGACCAAGCGCTAAATCGTTTCGACAGATCCGATCTTTCTGGGCCTCAACTCTTGGGATCTAGAAAAACCATATATATATATATTCCAAAACGATTTCCAAGTACCGTGCGTATAAACCATACACCAGGTTCTCAGGATGTATAATACTCTGCCAAATATTTACTCTCTATTCCCATTGATCTTCCTCTCTATTATTTTTTTTTTTTTTACCTTTTTTTATTTTCTTATTCTCAAAGATTTTTTTTTTGGTTATTGGATGCAATGAAATATATGTCACTTGGATCATTTCTTTGTGATTGAAGAAGACTATCTTTGGGTGATGATGTTTCTCAATTTTTATTTTCATTTATATATTATTATTTCTATACACATGTGACGTGTGTATAATTTATCGGTTTATATGGTTGTATTGAGTGCCAACTGGGTGGTATATTGTAGTGAGAGTAATGTCTTTAGAGCAGTCAGAGGAGGAGATACACAGAGAAGGATATCCATTCTCTTGAATCCGGTTCAAAGAGATTACTGAAATTCCAGAATAGTCTGTGTCTGTACATGAGAAGTTTATTAATGGCCACATGGATCAGTATAATTCGTTCATTTGACATAATTAATGAGACGTTAATCAGTGCTGACATTGCCGGACGATGGATCAACACATTATGATGGTGCTGAAGCACAGGTGCCACAATGTGTTTACTAATTTTTCAACCCCATTGTATATATATACTCTCATTATCTTTAAAATATTTCTCATTCTTCAGCTTTGCAGTTAATTTTTTTTTCAAATTATATTCAATGAAATTTTAAAGTACATTATCAAAAAAAGACTTTATGAATAAAAAAAAAAATTACACCTCTTATCTTAAACTTTATATCAGTGAAGATTGCATCATCAAATTCTCAGTAAATTTTATCTCATTTTTACATGTATACCTGTTGCATTCGATAAATATCATCGTGTTAAATAAGAAAAATAATAAAAAGTAAATTGAATGGAAAAAAAAAAAAAATTCCACAGTGAATATTTTATAAATTTTTGACATAATGCAAGAGTACATATAGACAATTTACTTACTCAATTGTAAAGTGTCATTTTTATTATTTGTGGGGGGATTATATTTGATAATAGTAATACACATCATTGTATATATATAAACATGATGATGCTTTCTATATCAATTTCTATACAATACATATATAAATGTCGATGTAAAGTGTGTGTCTATACCGAGTACAATGTCAGAGGACAATGTATTTCACCTGTTGCGTTTATTGTCGCGCATTGAGTGAAGCCGGGAGCCGATTTGCACGGTTAATGCCTCCTCACCAACTGGCCAATTGAAAGTATTCATAGTGACGCGGTTTGCAAGGTGGTATTATAACTTAAAATTGTATATATAAAAGTAAATCCATAGGTTTTGAAAAATCATGCGCGTGACCCCCTCTTCTATTTTTAAAAAAGAACTTACTGCAATAGTACACATTGGTTTATATAAAAGTCGATCTATAGTATAGCTCTTTTGATCGCAAATTCTATTGGATGTATACACTGTGTATACAGTCCCATATATAAAAGAGAATATCATGAAAAGAAGACACCAAGTAGGGAAGAAAATAATAAAATAAAAAATAAGGGAATATAAAGAATGAATAAAAAAAAAATGCGTTTATATGGGGACCCTAAAATAGCTCGGTCAAGACGATTGTATCTTCGTGCTCGAATTCGCGCCTATAGCCGAAAAATTGACTCTCTCTCATTCAATGTTCAGTTTATTTTTCAATGCAATGACTTTCAAGAGGAATAAATGAAGACGAAAAATAAATAATAATAACAGGAACATCTAGTGTGTTTTCTTTAAAGAAAAAAAAAAAATCAGTCAATGGAAATTGTATATTGGCCTCTTAATGCTTTTCTTATATAATATATGTTTGTGAATATAACAAATAAAAAATATGTGTATATAAATATACTGTAATAATGGAGTATTGGGTATTGTAATGTGACGAGGGTGTTTTGATCAGCATTGAATTATTGAATTAACATTCTCAAAATCTTTTCATATATGTTTATTTTTTATTACACTCTTGACAAACACAATTGTCTTTAAATTTATGTTTTTATTATATATAATTATATAAATAACATTTTAATACTACAAAAAAATAATGTTTGGTATTTTTTTTTTATACAAATAGTCGAAAAAAAAAAAAATTAATTTAATAATATTGAGCACTTTCAAAATCAGTAATCAGTATTTTTGGTTGCCAATTATTGGCAGCCAGAAATACTGATTGCTGAATTTGAAAGTGCTTTTATCAAAGCACTCAAGTTTCCAGGATAAAATTTTGCTGTAATTATAATTATGTTTATAAGATTATTATTTTGATAATTTTTTGGTAATATTAATATTAACTAATTAATATTAATTAGTAATATTACCAAAAAATCTTTCGAACCAGCTACACTAATAATAAAACTATAAAATTTTGTTCAATACTATAATATATACATATATATAAAATGTATATAGTATATATATATAAGTATACATATTTTATATTTTATTTTATATACTTGAAATATATTTATGTTGGTATTTTTATTCTTTATTTTTGTTTACTAGCCTTTCATATGAGCATTCTTATGTTTATTTCTTTTCTGAAATTGAAACTTTATTATTTAAAATAAATTTTAATTATTATTTTTAATGAAATATACCCTGGTGGAAATATTTCTCCGACTTTTTACGAACATGAACGATGGTTTGAGAAATGGCGGAGAAATGGGTCGAAGAAAATTTGATAAAGTCGGAGAAATATTTCCACCAGGGTATATTTCATTAAAAATAATAATTAAAATTTATTTCAAATAATAAAGTTTCAATTTCAGAAAAGAAATAAACATAATAATGCTCATACAAAAGGTTAGTAAACAAAAATAAAGAATAAAAATACCAACATAAATATATTTCAAGTATAAAATAAAATATGAAATATGTACTTTACTACTTTATACTATATACATTTTAGATATATATCTATTTACTATATAATATTGAACAAGATTGTACATGACGTCGACTACGACAAAAATAAAAATATTTTTGGTAGTTAACTAAGAATTCTTATTTATTTTCATATTTTGGTTTTCGAAATTTCACTTTGAATGCTTTAATCATCTTTCGTGAAAGCACGTTCAAATCAGCAATCAGTATTTCTGGTTGCCAATAATTGGTAATTATTGGTAATTATTGGCAACCAGAAATACTGATTGCTGATTTTGAAAGTGCTTATTGTAATTGTATACGATTTTTCGTCATCTTCTTTTTCATAGAAAATCATCATAAAAATCGTTTTCCATAAACCCGTCAATTTTTTCTTTAATTGAATCTAGAAATAGAAAAAAAAAAATCCGTTTATTAAACTCTTTAAATTTTCTTCATAAAAATACAATAAAAAATTGTAAATGAAAAAAATGTTCTTACCCTAAAAAAGTGAGAAGTTTGTGACCCGTTAAAATAACATTTCTTCGTTACATATTTTTCAAAAAATCTGTAACAAAAAAAAGATAATTTATCTTCAGAACAATTAATAGTTGAAGATCGATTATACATATATATAAATGTCAATGTGTAAATAAATTCCGAGATTGCGGATAATCTTTGATAAATATTTAAAGAGGGCAGGGATTTGTAGTTTGTATTGGTTCGATGAGCAATTAAATATTTGCACAAGCCACCAAAGCATTTTGTCTCATTCAATAACGCCCAGTCTATATTTGAGAACAAAGAAAAAAAAAAGCTCTTGAGGCTCAGTTGGGCCCCAAATAGAAATAGGATAGATCGCAGTGTGCGCGCGCAATAACGCTAAGAGGCCTCGGAAATCCCCGGGTGGGATTATGAATCAAGGGAAGCGAAACGAGAATAATAAAAAAAGGAAAAAAAAAAAATTCATAGCAAAAGGGGGGGAGGTGAACGAGGCGCAACGCAGTCTGGGCCGCTATTTCGATAAATTTTAGGACCCCGTGGTGAATTAGGGCCCCAGGTATATAGCCCTTGAGGACGCCAGGTGTGTCGTTTTTATATTTAGAGACTTTGAAGCGCCCAAAAAATAAAAAAAATAATAAAAAACGAGTATAAATTACCCTTGTGATTCTAGGAATCACGACCGCTTGAAAATTTATGGCCAAATTAATCGTAATATCGACAGGTCACATAGCTATACATAAAATAGTTGAACATTTTTTTTTTTTTTTTTTTTTATATTTTNTGTTTCAAAATTTTTGTTATAGCCTTAGATATGATAAATAAAAAAATAAAATAAATAAAAAAAGTTGGTAAAACATGGAATAAACAGTTCCACTTTTTGTACAAATAAAATTCCAGAATATGTTGGGGAAAGTAAATATTTTTTTTTTTGTTAAATGGGAAATGGCGTCAGAGGCCTCAATGGCTTCACTAATGTAGCGGAAATTTTTACCAAACTTATATGTATATCCCGAGTGGAAATTGAGATCAAGTCTTGATCAAGACTTGATCAGGCAACATTGATTTCAAATCCATTCTTGATCAAGATGCTTGATCAAATCTTGATCAAGAACGTAACGCTAAACGTGATCAAGATTTGATCAAGATACTTTGATCAAAACTTGATCAAGTATCTTGATCAAATCTTGATCACGTTTAGCGTTACGTTCTTGATCAAGATTTGATCAAGCATCTTGATCAAGAATGGATTTGAAATCAATGTTGCCTGATCAAGTCTTGATCAAGACTTGATCTCAATTTCCACTCGGG
>MKYW01000045.1:221869-236327 GCA_015776835.1 Aphidius ervi
AAAAAAAAAAAAAAACGAAATTAAGTCATCTATATTTAATATTTATTATTATTATTTAAGTTATTTATTTTATTTTTCATCTTTTAAAAACAGTTATTGTAATTTAGAAAATTTAAATTTAAATTATTTATTTATTTTAAAGAATTAATAAATAAATTTTTATTATTATTTATTCTTTTTTTTTTTTTAAATATATAAATATATAATAAAAACAGAACAATGGAAATTTCCAGTTAAGCATAAAATTATGCAATGGTGTTACAGTTTCTTTTGGAAATAAAAAAAAATAAAATAAAATAAAAAAAAAACCCTGTGTAAGAATGATATTTGTCAATTTGTCACGCTCACACCTGCATAATTCGAGCACCAATATTCGAAACAGAGTAGTAATAAAAATGAGGGAAAAAAAAAAAATAAAATAATAAATAAATAAATGGGTGGTTTGACACGAAAAAGGATAGAATAAAATTTGTGGTTTANGGGAAAAAAAATAAAAATAAAATAATAAATAAATAAATGGGTGGTTTGACACGAAAAAGGATAGAATAAAATTTGTGGTTTATCCGTAGCTAAATGTAGCGACACGTAGTCTAGTCTTGAAAGAATAAAATACTAGATTGGTCCCCCGTCGGCTAAAAAATTTATTTTAATATTTTTGCGACTAGTGGACCGATATATCTTTTTTCTATATACCTATAAACACCTTTCAATTTTAACCTTCAACTTATTTTTTTTGATGACTCAAAATATCGTCTGGTTAAAAAACTTAAAAAAGTCTTTTTTTTTTTTTTTTTATAATCTCATAAAATTATTATTCAATATTCAAATATTAATAATAATTTAAATTAATAAATTTAAAAAAATAGAGACAGAAATTGCATGATAAATTACAATGATAACAGACAGATTAATAAATATATAATTAACACCATCACTAAAAAAAAAAATAAAATAAAAAACTTAAGTCCCTGGAATGATTGCAATTTAAATTTTTATAATCAGCATATCACTGTAGATATTTACGCCTCGGTGGTCATTTCACCAGCTTAATATAATACCAAAGTAAAAAGCGATTAAATATAAAAATTTTTTAAATAATCATTTTTGTCAAATTTTTTATTTTATATTTTTATAATCAAATATACAAATCAATAATTTTTATCATCATTATTAAATCCATTAATCATCATTCCGAAAAAAGACAATTTTATATTTCTAAAACTGGTTGGTCTGGCCCAGTCATGCTTCTCTGGATATATTTTTTTTTCTAGTTTTTTTTTTACATTGAGCCAGTCCACTCGGTTACAGGATTATCAAGCTTCTCTTATGCACTTGTTTTATTTTTTATTTTCATATATACACACACTGCTCCTCATATATATTTTTATTTATTTAGTTTATTTTTTTTTTATTTTTTTTAAATTATTTTTCTGGACTGCAAAATCTCGCGCAAGCCCCAGCATTCCTGGGTGGGGCAAGTATATACAGCAGCCCAGTATCCAAGCACTAAATCATCACAATTTCTGTCTCGCTTTTCTGGCCATATATACATATATACACTGGGCTATGTGTGAGGTAGATAAAAACTAAAAAGAAGAAAAAAAAAGATGAAATATATTGAAAAATATATAGAGAAAGAAAAAGACAACATGAGGATCAAAAAGTATATCTGGCTGTATTAATGTGTGTGGGTGTCTGGTTGGTAGTTGCCACCATCGTCCATAACAAACTTCAACTCGTACTATAACTTGCCATGACACACTGTTTATTGCAAATGTACACTCTATCCAAACTACCAAGCCTTCTCATGATTTTTTTTTTTAAATTTTTTTTTCCAACTCCTCACTGTTCACATAACAAAAACAATATATAAATATACCTTTTGCCACTGTATATACCCTTCTTTATTAGTGTATATTTATATATTATTAAACATTGTTCCATTGTCACCACAAGTGCTAATTGTTTGTCTGAATATTAAAGGACGCAGATAATAAAATTCTCCATGATATAAATTTTTTTTTTTTTTATATTCTATATATTATAGATGAAAGATATTTATTTTAGGTGATTTATAAATTTGACCTTTTAAAATATAGAAAATATATAAGCTATACAAAAAGATGTTCTTGAAAATTGTTCAAGTCAATGGATTATTTAATCAAATAATTATTACTATTTTAAAAGTACTATTTAAAAAATTTCTTGTTAATTACTATTGATAATAATTGTAAATTACAATGAGCTTTGTTTTTATATATTTAAAATGTTTATAATTTCAGGTTATATACAAAATAAAGAAGGATGAATGTTAGTTAAAATAATTTAGTTGAATACATAAGCAAGTGAATGAATAAATAAACACTTGGTTACTTCAGGTTTCTGGGCTCGAGGCGTTGCCGATCAAATACAGTCAACAAAAGTGGAACCCAACACTCAACTTGAATCGTTTCATGAACACAAAACGAACAGGCAAACACTTGTCAACTATATACATATATTTTTTTAACTAATAATATTATTCTTTTTTAATAATGCATTCTTGATGATATACTAATAGTTTTTTTAATATCAACATTTCAAGTTTAAAATTAAAGTCAAAAATCGACATCAATCAAAATGCAAATTTGACAGAATATACTTGAAACAATACTCAAAATTTTATCTCAATCAAATGACGTAATTTTTTTATAATAAAAAAAAATTCATTCAAAAACAAATTGACCTGAAAGTTTGGCAAAAATTCTTAAAACAATAAAAAATAATTTGATCATTTAAAAATCGAAAAAAAAAATAAATAAAAAAAATTTCCTGATTTACCCTTATTACATCTAAATTGATGTAATTGGCTCATTGAAATTCATATCATCTGTAATAATAATGGAAAAAAAAAAAAAAAATTGTAAAATAAAATAATAGAGTAAATATTTTTAAACTTCTACTTGCGGTATAATTTTATCATAAAATAATATTAATAAAAATAATAAACCACGTATGTTTATACATAAACAAAAAATATTTATTATTACAGTAATTTTAAAGTCTTTAATTATATGTTGATAATTACTTGACGTGGGAATATTGAACTGATGTTGATTGTTAAATTATTAAGTAAAACATGTTGTTTAAAAATAACAGTATTTCAATGGACTATTGTTGTGTAATATATATATTATATAGCACAAATAAAAATAGTCAAAACCAAGGGGAAAAAATTAAGTAACCCCTTGATGGGTTTTGTGGTTAAATTAGACTTTTTTAAAATTATTATCTTTTTTATTTTTTTGTTGATAATAAATATATATGTATATTTCTAGCAACGTGTTGTAAATTCATAGGGACTTTCGAAAATTCGTTTCGCTTGGTGAATAGTCATCCATGCCTACTCGAATTGGTGGTGATGCTGGCTGGTGCACATGAACCGACCAGTTTGTTCGAGCCATTTAGCGAAACGTTTATGCGCCGGTCCCATAAAATAAATCAAAAGCCAACGAATATTACAATGACAATGGCAAACCAGGCAAAAGACGATGACTATAAAGAAAAAGGGATGAATATTATTCTACTCTCTCTCTCTTTCTTTTTTTTTTNTTTTTTTTGCATGTTCACTTTAAAGTTACTTAAAAATGACATGAAAGTCTCTTCTCAACATGCATATATATACACTTGACTTTTTTTTTTTTTTTTTTAAATTATTTATTCATATTCTCAATATCAATTTGTTTTTTATTTTATTTGCTTCCTCAATATATAGCAAGTTATTGCAAATTATTTACAAAGTAGTGTGGTATTTTTTATTTTTTATTTTATTCTTCGTCTTTTTTACTTTCATTCAACTACTTCAAATATATGTAATTTCAAGAAGCAGGAAATATTAATTGGTTGCACTTGGCACGCACCATTTTCAAATGAATTCAGATAATTTTATTAATTTATTTTATTGATATTATTATTATTATAGTATATAAATGTTTATTAATATTTTATCCAAGTAGTTGAATAACTTTTTCATAACTTAATTAATAATTTCACTACTTTAATATTTATTTTACATATTTGATAATCAATGAATGAATAATAAATAATCCAATTAAAAAAAAAAGAAAAAAAATTAAAACATTACAAAAGAATTGTAAAAAGACAATAAACAGTTGATTATATTTAATTGTTATAAATGGGAGATTTATTTTGTAGAGAGGGAGTACTATTATCTCAGGGTAGATCATTAGCCTGGAAGCAATTAGCTGCTTGCGGGATTGGTGAATCTTGTGGAAGACGCATGGTCTTGAGATATTCCCTGCCCCTTATATATATAACATCAACCAAGTACTTATGCCACTGCCCTAACCACAAGTATATAGGGATCTTTTTTGCCAAAATATATATATATACCATCATCGTTTTTAGTGTCTCTTGTACATTTACAACTCTCATCTAGACATCTTCATCTCGTAATTACCCCAAGACCGTTTATTTCAAATTTTTCTTTTTTTTCTTTTTTTTTTCCAGTATATTTAGAGACACTGATATGAGGACACTTGATACCTAGATGGATACTAATGGACATATCATTATTGTCATATTTTTATATTTTTTTCTCTTCTTAAAATGGAGATAATTATAATTGTATATTTATTTTTTTATTTATTGTAAGTTTGTATAATGAAAATATAATTAAATTTTATATTTTTTCTACTAGTTTTACTAGTTTTCTTTTTTAAATATTTTCCATGTGAATTAGCAAAATTCGACACGTTAATAAATGTATTATTTGGAAAATCATTGGTAATTTTATTATGACAAGAATGATTATTCATATAATGATTGATAATACTAGTTTGAAATGATATTTAACCGATAAATGATTTAGTAATTTTTTACAGTATATGAAAATTATTATTTTGTAAAGCATGATTTTTTTTTGAATCATTGAGATGGATAGATAACAATAATAAAAAGGAAAATCAGTGTGACAAACGATATACCGGAAAGTGAGAAGTTGAAGTATCATGCACTCGAACTAAGGGTGTCAGAGACAAATTTATAGGGAGCAAATAATGAAAAGGAAAAAAATATGTACTTTTATGATGAAATAAAAGTATAGGGTGTATATAGATATAGGATATATGTGTCCCTGTGCCCAGGATGTCACACGGTGTATCGAATTACTCATATATAAATGTATCTATGTGTCGGAACCATCGGAACCTCGGTAGGTTAACACACGGGAATCTCGGACGAATGACGACAATCGAACCACAATGTAAAAGAAAATTATAAATAAAAAAAATTAAATAATAAACTCAACGCAATCAGTTGATCTTTCTTTTGATGTCTTCCGCAATTTATATTGGAAATAAATGAATAAATGATTACTCATAACTCAGCATAATTACCGTAATCATAAAACACACATTACTATATTTAATGACATGTCATATTTATTCATCATAAATTATTAAAAATCAATTTAATTTAATTTATTATGTTTTTTTTATTATAATGATATGAAAATGTTAATTTAAATTATTTTTTGAATTATCAAAAGAATTTATGTTGATGACATAAAAATTGGTATTAACACTTGAAATAAAAAAAAATTAAATTATTAGAGAAACATAAAGATAAAGAGTTAAACTTTCAAATCATAAAATACCTCTTTGCTCATTATATGTTCCTGTTATTAAATTAATTTTTCTTGAAGAAATTTTAGAAAAAAAATCTATATTATTAGGGAACTATAAAGATAAGGAGTTAAATATTTAAAAACATGAAATACCTCTTTGCTCATTCTATGTTCCTGTTAATAAATTAATTTTTTTTAAAGAAATTTTAGAAAAAAAATTTGAACTATTAGGAAACTATGAAGATAAGGGGTTAAATATTTAAAAACATAGAATACCTCTTTGCTCATTCTACGTTCCTGTTAATAAATTAGTTTTTTTCAAAAACATTTGAGAAAAAAAAATTTTAATTATTAGAGAAACATAAAGATAAGGAGTTAAATTTTCAAAAACATAAAATACCTCTTTGTTCATTCTATGTTCCTGTTATTGAATCAATTTTTTTCGAAGAAATTTTAGAAAAAAAAATTAGATTATTAGAGAAACATAAAAATAAGGAGTTAAATATTTAAAAACATAAAATATCTCTTCGCTCATTCTATGTTCCTGTTAATAAATTAGATTTTTTTTGAGAATTATTGAGAAAAAAATTTAAATTATTAGCGAATTATGAAAATGAAGAGTTAAATATTTAAAAACATAAAATACCTCTTTGCTCGTTCTATGTTCCTGTTAATAAATTAGTTTTTACCAAAGAAATTTAAGAAAAAAAATTTAAATTATTAGAGAAACATAAAAATAAGAAGTTAAATATTTAAAAACCTAGAATACCTCTTTGCTCATTCTATGCTCCTGTTATTAAATTAATTTTTTTGAAGAAATTTGAGAAAAAAAATCTATATTATCAGGGAACTATAAAGATAAGGAGCTAAATATTTGAAAACATAAAATACCTCTTTGCTCATTCTATGTTCCTGTTATTGAATTAATTTTTTTTAAAGAAATTTTAGAAAAAAAATTTAAATTAATAGAGAAACATAAAAATAAAGAGTTAAATATTCAAAAACATAAAATACCTCTTTGCTCATTCTATGTTCCTGTTAATAAATTGATTGTTTTTAAAGAAATTTTAGAAAAAAAATTTAAATTATTAGGGAACTATAAAGATAAGGAGCTAAATATTTGAAAACATAAAATACCACTTTGCTCATTCTATGTTCCTGTTATTGAATTAATTNTTGAATTAATTTATTTTGAAGAAATTTTAGAAAGAAAATTTAAATTATCACAGGAACATGAAGATAAGGAGTTAAATATTCAGAAACATAGAATACCTCTTTGCTCATTCTATGTTCCTGTTACTAAATTAATTTTTTTTTAAAGAAATTTGAGAAAAAAAATTGAAATTATTAGAGAAACATAAAGATAAGGAGTTAAATATTCAAAAACATAAAATACCTCTTTGCTCATTCTATGTTCCTGTTACTAAATTAATTTTTTTTGAAGAAATTTTAGGAAAAAAATCTAAATTATTAGGGAACTATAAAAATGAAGAGTTAAATATTCAAAAACATGAAATACCTCTTTGCTTATTCTATGTTCCTGTTATTCAATTAATTTTTTTTTTTAAAATATTAGAAAAAAAATTTAAATTATTAGGGAACTATAAAGATAAAGAGTTAACATTCAAAAAACAGAAAATACCTCTTTGCTCATTCTATGTTCCTGTTACTAACTTATTAAATTAATTTTTTTTGAAGAAATTTTAGAAAAATTGAAATTATTAGAGAAACATGAAGATAAGGAGTTAAATATTCAAAAACATAAAATACCTCTTTTCTCATTCCATGTTCCTGTTATTAAATTAATTTTTTTTGAAGAAGATTGAGAAAAAAAATTTAAATTATCACAGAAACATAAAGATAAGGAGTTAAATATTTGAAAACATAAAATACCTCTTTGCTCATTTTATGTTCCTGTTATTAAATTAATTTTTCTTAAAGAAATTTTAGAAAAAAAATTCAAATTATTAGAGAATCATGAAAATGAAGAGTTAAATATTCAGAAACATAGAATACTTCTTTGCTCATTCTATGTTCCTGTTATTGAATCAATTTTTCTTAAAGAAATTTTAGAAAAAAAATCTAAATTATTAGGGAACTATAAAAATGAGGAGTGAAATATTCAAAAATATGAAATACCTCTTTGCTCATTCTATGTTCCTGTTATTAAATTAATTTTTCTCAAAGAAATCTTGGAAAAAAAATTCAAATTATTAGGGAATCATGAAAATAAAGAGTTGAATATTCAGAAACATAGAATACTTCTTTGCTCATTCTATGTTCCTGTTATTAAATTAATTTTTTTTAAAGAAATTTGAGAAAAAAATTGAAATTACTAGAGAAACATAAAGATGAGGAGTTAAATATTCAAAAACATAAAATACCTCGTCGCTCATTTTATGTTCCTGTTATTAAATTAATTTTTCTTAAAGAAATTTTAGGAAAAAAATTTAAATTATTAGGGAATCATGAAAATGAAGAGTTAAATATTCAAAAACATAAAATACCTCTTTGCTCATTCTATGTTCCTGTTATCAAATTAATTTTTTTCAAAGAAATTTAAGAAAAAAAATTTAAATTATTAGGAAACTCTAAAGATAAGGAGTTAAATATTTAAAAACATAAAATACCTCTTTGCTCATTCTATGTTCCTGTTACCAAATTAATTTTTTTTGAAGAAATTTTAGAAAAAAAATCTAAATCATTAGGGAACTATAAAAATAAGGAGTTAAATATTCAAAAACATAAAATACCTCTTTGCTCATTCTATGTTCCTGTTAGTAAATAAAATTTTTTTGAAGAATCTTTAGAGAAAAAATTTTAATTATTAGGAAACTATAAAGATAAGGAGCTAAATATTCAAAAACATGAAATACCTCTTTGCTCATTCTATGTTCCTGTTATTAAATTAATTTTTTTGAAGAAATTTCAGGAAAAAAAATTTAAATTATTAGGAAACTATAAAGATAAGGAGTTAAATATTCAAAAACATAAAATATCTCTTTGCTCATTCTATGTTCCTGTTATTGAATTAATTTTTATTAAAGAAATTCTAGAAAAAAAATCTAAATTATTAGGGAACTATAGAGATAAGGAGTTAAATATTCAAAAACATGAAATATCTCTTTGCTCATTCTATGTTCCTGTTATTAAATTGATTTTTTTCAAAGAAATTCGAGAAAAAAAATTGAAATTATTAGAGACACATAAAGATAAGGAGTTAAATATTCAAAAACATAAAATACCTCTTTTCTCATTTCATGTTTCTGTTATTAAATAAATTTTTTTTTCAGAAATTTCAGAAAAATAATTTAAATTAGGAAATTATAAAGATTTTTTCTCATTAATTTAAGAAATTTTTAGAAATTTTTTCGCGACTTTGCTTTGTTATATATAGCTTATCATAATTTAAGGAATCTAAAATACATCATACACAAAGGAATTCAGTGAAGTGAGTGATTTTTTTATTAATAACAATAATTTTACAATAACGAAAGCATTCTTAAGCAAAACTTTTCTTCTAGCTGATTTTTAATCTTATTCACTGGATGTATTTTTTTACAGAAACGTCTTATTGTGGGCTTTTTTATAATTTTTTCTTAGCTCTATCAACGTTAGAATTAATGTAGGAAGGATTTTACAATTGTTTTACTTCTAACGTTGCAATCAGGTTCAACAGACGGTAAAACTGGTTGTGTTACTCTGCATCTCCATATATTCTGAAACAAAAATAATGTAATTGTTATTTTTCTTTTCGTTCCATTTTAAATATATTGTTTATTTTATTTATTTTATCAAATATATTAATTTATTGAGTATATTTAAAAACTATCCAACTCAACTAAATCTTTAAATCACATAAATATAAAAAACAAGAATTAAAACTAAATCGATAAAATAAAAAAGTCGATAATTCTTTTCAATTATCAATTTGTTTTTATAAAAATATTATCGTGTCATCAAGTGAAAGACTTGAAGAATTTTTATTAATCTTTTTTTTTTTATATATTTAATATATGTTATTATATTTTTTATAAAAAATTACACCTTCAGTGATTGATTACACATACATTGTCAGATATAGATAAATCATAAAATCAAATTATCATATTATCTTATTAAACTCAAAAATAAAAAAATACAAAAATTTGACAATGTAATGAAAAAAAAAAATAATAATAAACATACGTCCTTGTACAACTAATTGAGTAATATAGAGTCGATTTACATTTCCTCGTGTTGACGTTATTCTGGTTTATTTATTTATTTTTTAATATTATTTACCTGGTGTATATATGGCACCGGAGACACGGTGGGTACACCAGGTCGTGTATAGTGTTGTCGCCTGGAGCTTGCTTGTCAGATACCGTGACCGAACTGTATCTGGCCATGAATACCGATATGATACACCATGTGTTGGCTACCATGCAATTGCATATATACGCATATATTTATTGTTGTGGAAAAAGTCGCGTGTGCTCATCTTCCAGCATCCTAAACCAGCTGATTTTTTTTTTCTTTTCTCTTTTATATATTCTTTGAGCATTATTATTTAATTTTTTTTTTTTTTTATTTATTCTTCAAATTTTACCTGACAACGCAATGTTTCGCATCTCTGTGTTCTCTTCTTTCAATTTTTTAATGCTGCGTACGCAGGCATAAATTACTTGTCAGAGAGTCACGAACGTTAAATGTCCGCACGGCATGTGCTTCAATCGTATATAGATACCGGGTGGTAGACAGACGAGAAAAGATGAGTGGAGACATTAACGTTATACTACATACCATACAGTTGATAGTAACTTGAACTTTTTTTTTTTTTTTTAAATGATATTTTATATACATTTTCATATCACGATATGACATTACATTTTTTTTTCATTTAGTTATATGAATAACAAAAATATGTATGATTCATAAAAATAAAAAAATATGAATTTAGATGAATTTTTTTTTTTTTGTGTTAAATATTATTTTTAATAATAATATAATATATTAATGCAAGAGTTAATGATGCATGTAAATATATTATATTATATTAATCATGCATGAAAACTAAAAACTTTTATAATTTAAAATTTTTTTCAAAATTTTGTCTTGCAAGTTTAGAATAATTTTCATTTTCAATGACAAATTTTATACATCTTTGTTCAAATGGCATGAGTGAAGTTTAAGTACAAAAAGACGTACAAAATAAGGAGGACGCTGCTTTTCCACTACTATAAATTCATAAATCTACAACTTTTGAAAACTTCTATACTTGAGCTTTTAAGTCTCACCCTTCTTGCCAACAATTTTGTATTTATTATAATATATATATTTGATTGAAATGTATGTGTGTCTATGTATTTTATTTTGGCAAACGTGCAGTTTTGTTTTATTTAGTATATATCTATGTGTTGCATATTATAATATATATATATAGAGAAAACACGGGTGGTAAAGTTTGTCGACTTTGCCTTGTCTCGCTTCGCCACCTAATAATCCAAACCGCGAATACCAACAGCGCAAAACTCTCTATGTGGCGTGGCTGCTTGTCAGGTTGTCTCGATAAATTCACGAGTAGTTAGTCCGACGGCAAGAAACTACAAAACTTGAACAGAGATTTTACTAAAACTCTCATATACTTTGTTGTTGTGGTAGTATATACTAAAAACTTTTATTATTTTTTTTTTCATTTCAACTGTGTCTTTTATACTACTGTACCAACTTTTTAACCACTAAATATATTTTTTAAATAAACTCAAAAATAGTATATTAATTAACAAATACTATTTTTATATTTTAACTGATGAATTATCATTTTAATTTGTAAATTTATATATTCATATTGAAAAAATAATAAAATACATAAAATTGCCTTTAATGTTTTTAAATATAAATTATTTATCAATTTTTTTTTTACAAATATTCATATAGGTGTACTGTATGTTGGTGATTTTTAAAAATAAAAATTTCAAGTAGCAAGTAAAGATACACGAGTTACCGTTACAATTCTAAGAAAATCGTGACTGGCATTTTCATATTTGATTATTATATGACACATCATCGATCCATCGAAAATCATCAAGGCATATCAGCACATTCAATTGTTACATGGGGTGTTTGATTTTCATTTGATATGCATGAGTGAATAGTCTTTTGATTATTTCTTTATAAAAAGTATTATTTATCGAAAACCGACAAGTTATCGTATATATATAATTTTGTATATACCAAGGAAGCTTCGTTAGTTTGATGGCGCGTGAGTTGAGAATTTTATTTAATCACGTATTTTATATTAACACCAACACGATCAAAATGTATCTAGCCACGCGTTCAACTGATTGAGATTGTCCCTGAATTATACCTCATATCTTGTCACGTAAATCTCAGCACGCGACTGCCTGTGTTTATTCTACGAAAATTCAAAAAAAGTTTCTTAGTGTGAGAAACAAAGAAAATTGTTAATAAACATGTCAACTTGAATATTTTATACACTTGCTTAAATGAATATAAATCTTGACAATACTAAACACTTGAAAAAAAAAAAATTATTTATATTTTTAATTTGAAAATTAATATGCGAAAAATTTTCTCATTTGATTTACTCAAAGAAAAAATAATTAATCTATTATTTTTTCTTAATTAAAGAGCTCATTAATGCATATAATATTTTCCTAAAATATTGAATGAAAAAAACCATTAATTATTAAGAAAAATAATCTGTTAATAATAATTTTTTCATAATTGAAAAATTACAGTAAATTAAAATATATTTTTATATAAATAACACGTGCTTAAATGACACAATAAAATGACAATAGATTTTCAAAAAAATAATAATACCAATTCTTTTTTTTTCTATTCATCAAAAAAAAAAAAATAAAAAAAACATGTAAAGATTGAAAGAGAGAAATAAAGAGACAGAGCGAGAGAGACAAGCGCAAAGACTAGGTGGAACACGAGGCAAAACGCATCATCACTTTCTTCACTCAAGTACACAAAGACATTATTAACTATAGCATATATATAGTGTAAATATATATATTCAAATATACATATATATGTACACAAGATGCAGGTTTGTGACAGCCTGGAAATTACTGCTTGACGACGCATATCTGACTTGGTCGTTTCCCTACTTGCTATGCTTCTACGATGATGCATTTGTGTGTAAATGTATGTGCCTATGTATTTGTATTTGTCTTGCTTAACTTAAGGTATAGCCATGTATATATATGACATTGTCAAATGTTAGCAAAAACATAGAGAAGGAAAATAGACGACCTGGGGAAATTACATTTTGAGTCAGAGATGACATGGTAAATATAAAATATACACTGTATCAGAAATATTTCTCACTCTCTTATGTTGTTTATTGTAATGAAACCATACGACAAAACATCACTTGTTTTATTAATACAAAATGATATCAATATCATCTATCATATACAATAGTTCTACTTTTCCAACTCAATTTCGAGTGTGTCGATTATATATATATATATTAACTGATGGGTTTGGTAAAAGGAAAAGCTCTCAGCAACCGGATGACAAGCATTGATATATCAACCAAAAGACAACAGGAAAGTTATTTTAAATTTAATTATAATTTTATAATATCTAAAGTTTGAGAAATAATAATATATATTATTTATTTTTAATATCAAGATTTATCACATTGTAGATTTTTTTTTTTTCATGTTATCAGTTGACAAAAGAAATCATTGATTTTCAACAAGTTGATTTAATTTTTTTTTCATTTTATTTTATCTATATTTGACCTATATTATTTTTTTATAACTTACAGTTGTATATAATTGTGTTTTAAAATAAAAAAAAAAAATAAATAGTATATTTTTTTTGGTTTGAATTTAATCAAAATAATTTTTATCAATATTATACTTGTTGAATAATTTAATATTTTTAATAAAATTAATAATATTTTATGTGTATACTTGCGTGTTAAATAAATTGAAATTTTAAAACGATAAATTTAAATGAAATCAGTGACTGGACCTGTATGATATTTTCGCAACGTTGGACATGGAAGCGGGTTGACATGTTCACTGCTACCGGATTTCATCCCTGGCTACACAATCATTCTCTCATTTTTATTTTAGTTTTTTTTTTTTCTACTCTTTATTTCTGGTTTTTGCGTTGGACATCAAGGCAAAGTAAAGGGCCTCAACGGCATTTGATCTGGCCCACCGATAGCCAGGAGGCTCAACTCACCCGGAACATCTCGACCAACTGTCTCCCTCATCATTTTTTTTTTTTTTTTTTTTTTCCTTTTTATTTCTCTTTCTCCATCGATCGAGTTTTACTCAACGTATACATATTCTGTCATCATAATAATTGCTATTAAAATCAAGCTGATAAATTAAATTTTGTGTTATCAATAATAATTATTAATAAATAAATATTAGTGAATATAATAATAATATTATAAAATGGTATCAAGTTTTACGTGATCTTTGATATAAAAAAAAAGACAAAAGAGGGATTTCCCCTCTCAATCACTCCTCCCCCTCCCTTTATTTTTATATACACATAAACCCCTCCCGAAGTAGATAAATCAAGTCTAAATTAGAAAAAAAAAAATTCTAAAAAATAGTAAATATTATTAACAATATTTGTCATCAATTAATCAATAAAAAAATTCAAGATATAAAGCTTAATTCTTATTAAATAAACAAAAATTAAAACAAAGAAAAAAATAGAGTTACTTAGAGAAGGGGTAAAAAATAATACGTGTAGAGAATTTATCTTCCTCTCTCTTTACCCTTCAATTCCTCTCAATTAAAATCTCTCTTTCTCTCTTAAGTCCTCTCTGTTGTGAATTATTTT
>MKYW01000045.1:247473-261231 GCA_015776835.1 Aphidius ervi
TTAACCTGGTTTTTTTTTAAATTTTTAAAATTTATATACTGAATTTTTTATAAAATTCTTTTATTATTTTTTTTTTTTTTAAGAAACTAAAAATGTGCATATATTTTTTAATTTATATATATTTTCTATTGTATATATATATTATTTTTACTTATTTTTAATATATTTAGTTTTTGTGGTTTCCAACTCCTCGCCATATCATTGGATTAGCATAAATTAGATTTTATCCTTCCTAGAACGTTCATCTTCTTCGGGATGGCACGTATTTATGGTGGTCATATATATTTGTGACTGCTCCGAAATAATTTTAAAGAACAAATTTTTTTTTTATTCCCTGATACAGATGTATTTTATTGTGTATAATTTATTTTTTCAAATATATTTTTTGTTTTTAATATAAAAATAGAAGAAAAAAAAAAACCGACTTTCTTTGTCGAATGAAAAATAAATAAAAAATAACAAAATATTAATTTTTATAATGTTATTTTTTAACTTGTCTGCGGGGGGAATATGAAAATATAATGAAAATATATTTTTGAAGAAAGAGATGAAGGCGTTGTATGACCAATGACGACAATGACACGCGGCTCTCTTTGTTAAAATTCACTGAGGCAGCATTGAATAATAAAAATAAATCCACAACACAATAATGCCTTATAGTTCTTTAACTCTATGGTGTTTAATATACCTATATGAATTTCGTGAGTATATATTATTTATAACTATAAACGAATAAAGAATACTTAATAGAGACGTTGTTATTTTTTTTTTTTTTTTNTTTTTAATAAATATATTTATACAAGCTGTGAAATCTTATCGATCTTTTTCAATCAAATGATATCTTATTGATCTTTTTTCTCGGATTACTTAAAATATAATTGTCATTCATTTTCTCCTCAATTAACGTCATCAACTATGTATTCCGTCAAATTATAATTTGAAGCTATTTATAAAACTCTGGGTCTTAATTTTTTTGTTAAAGCTCTTTGTAAAAGTTTTTAACTTTAAAAAAAAAATACCATAATTTATATTTCATTAAAAAATTTAAAGCTCTAATTAAAAAATTCATAAATAGTATTAAAATTATCCCCATATAAATTTATTGACATAAAATATTAAAACTTTTTGAAATTAATTTTCATTTAAAAGCCTCAATAAAAACAAGGCTTAATAAAAAAAAATTAAATAATTAATAAATAGTCTTAAATACACAGAGAGAGAGAGAGAAAAGCTCAGTTCATCGATAAATTGCAACTTCCGTCATTATTTTTGGCCGCATGTGTAATTTCCTGTTGGTCACCCTGGCTGATAACATTTTACAAGGCCAGTCACATTATCGAAACTACCTTGCATGATGATAATAATAATAACACATATATATATATATAGCAAGTGCATGTCTATACAGATATGAGCTTGTAAAGTATGGAAAAGCTCAGTGAAGCATGTATCTCTCACATGACACACAGCTTGAACAATTTAATCCATATATAGTTGCAAATATATATACTGTATACACACAACAACATCAACAAACTAACCAATAACAACAATCGGAAATTATATCGATGACATTGATTAAAAGCATTTAGTATACTCGGCTATACAACAATCAGGTAATTACTAATCGTTATCATCGATAAAAATCATTCGATTATTTAGTTTCCTGTTGTTATATGTATTACTATGACTATATAAAATTTATAAATAAATATAAATAATTCTTGTTCAAGTTATTAAAACAAAAGAAAATAATTTTATGAAAAATTAACTTTTTAAAAAGGTATAGTAAAGTTTAAAATTGTATTGATTAATGTATACAGTATATTCATCAGATCTCTGATTCTCAACTACTATTTATATAATTTATATATTTCATTTTTATTTCGAATACCCGGACACATAACTCAGTTATGATGTTGATGGACTGATTCCAATACGTTTTTTTTTTATTTTTGCCATATTCAATTTATCTCAATCAACAAGTATTCATGAGTCATTCTCTTATACATAAATATGTATATATATAATCTCAGAAGCTTGCTGTATATATATACTAAAAATAATATATAAATATTATTTATTTATACATAAATAATATAAAAATATATTTTATATAAAATTGTCTTTTACGCGTCCATGAACTATATATATATTTTTTTTTTTTAAATCCTACATGTGGGTCTGATGTATATATAAATTTTTTATAGTTAAATATATATTTGCATATTTTATTTATACTTTATTGTCGTTTTATTTTAAAATCAATTAAATAAAAACGTCCCAACGAATTAAATTAAATCACAGAAAGAGTAAAAATAAATAATAAAAAAAATGATAGAAATAAAGGTGCCAAGTGTCATCAAGGGAATTCGTTTCAGTGTGGGAAGAAGCGTGACAAAATAAGCAGGGGTTATATTGACTATCGGTTTTTTTTTTTTTTTGGTTCCCTTCTCTCTCTTTCTCTCTTTTAAAATATTATCATGTTGAGAATTGTTTTTCTATGATGCCCCATGAAACACATAATATGTCCCCCGCGTTGCTTGCACAAATGATACGATAAAGTCGAATGACGAGCCAATAAAATATTTATAGAATACACGCCCTGGGCAGCTTCAATGTGTATTATATACATACACTGAATGTGCTAAAGATTCACCCCCTACCCCCGTAGTCCCCTTGAAAATATCCCTAGTGGTTACACGATGTTTACCCTCCGCAATCCCCACGAGTTTTTTTTTTTTTTGAACCATCAATGATGTGTGTGCAAGCGTCTGCTCTGTCAGCCGAGTATCTGTATACAAACATTATTTAGGGGATGAATTTTTTTTTTCGCGTAAACCGTTATAATATACACCATTTAATCCTAAGGCATATTAGTATATTTTTTTTGTTTGTAAATTTATATAGAGATCAATATATAAATCAATATATATATTCTTAAATATAAATATTATATATTGATGTGTAATTTAAATACCCAGTTTACTTATTTTGAAAATAGTTATATAATGTTTTGTTGTTATTATATTTTATGTTTATACACTATGCTAATGATAAATTTGATTGATATTTTTTTCAACAACTGTATAATAGGCATATAAAAACAAGGGGTGTCATGAACTTACACGTGGACAATAATGTTTATATTGAAATATTGTGTTACTCGTGGGGATAATCCTTTCTCAATTGGAACCCAACAATTTGCTATGCACTTCATGTATAAATTTATACAATATATGCAACAGAAGTGCATGGTAAAAACTTGTTGGTTCTTTTGGGTAGTGGAGTGATAAAAAGGAAGATTAAACAGACAAAAAATAAAGAAATAAAAAACAGCAAACAAATATTTAAATTGTATGTTAATAAGATGGTTTGTTATTGCAAACAAAAATTAATTAATCAAGGGATTATAGATGCTTTTACCACAATCTAAATGACTTGAAAATTTGACAGAGAATATTTTAAACGTTAAAAAAAAATTAAGGGCATCTGAAAATTAAAATAAAATAGATAAAAAAATTGCTTGACTCACCCTTATTGCAGTTGATGATGGAAATTTTTGATTGATGTCGTTGGCTTGTCTCATTGAAATTCATATATAATCTGCAACAATAATTAACAAAAAAAAAAAATTGTTTAATTAAAATGAAATATATATTAGAATAAATATTTTTGCTAATACTAAATTTTATTATTTTATTTTACATATGAAAAGTTAAAAAAAAAAAAGTTTAATTAAAAAAGTATGATGATTTTTCAAGTTTACTAAAAGAAAATAATATTGTGAAAAAATCTAATTAACACATTGACTTAATTACCATGAAATTATTTGATTTGTAAATTAGTCGCATATTTTATTTTTTCGACGTTAAATTAAATTTAAATTTTTACCTGAATATAAAGATAGTTTATCTATTATAAAAAGAACAGTTGTCATCGATAATTATGAGAGAGAGATAGATAGAATATGTGTAAGTGTGTTACATTATCTTTTTTTCAAAAAAAAATAAAAATAGAAATTAGGAATTTGAGGCAAATATTTCCTGACATAGATCAAGTGCGTTGTTCACATGTTCTATGCTAGATTATATTTGCCCCAAACACCACGGAGGCCTTTTTTCAAATAACTATTGCTAGGGATACTGGCGTGCAGTAGACGATTCCAGTATCATAATTTTGAAGCCCAAAAAGTCTCACTAATGCATTTGAACTCGAGACCACAAACACTGTAGGCAGGGCTCTTGCTGACTTAACCATCAGCTGACTCGATGAACCAGTAATTATAAAAAATAGACTTGAATTGAAAATTAGTTTATTACTCAATATTATTTTTTTTTTTATTTTCCAACATTAATATTTTTGATAACATGATTTTTTTTAATTTAACATTATTATTTTTCAATGTCAATAAATTTAATTTTTTTTTTACATTAATATTTTGTAATTTTTATTTATTTTATTTTCAGTATTAATTAGATTAATGTGGATTTAAGTAAAGAATGATTTGAATAATATTTATTTGGTTTTACAAATATATAGTCGAAAAAAAAAAAATTACAAAAGTCAAACAGTCACTACATTTTACTATGCTCGTAAGAATAAAGAAAAAACTTGTAAGCACTCCAAATTGTCAGACACTTGCCTCCGCATTTTTACAATATTCAAAAATATATTTCATCGACTCAAAATTCATTTATGAATAATTCTGCTATGAATTTAATTTTTTTTTTTTTCGGTTGTTAAAATTTCAAACTCGTTAAAAACTTGCACTTTTAATTGAAAAGGATATATATACTATAAGCTAAATTTATTTTCAAGTTTCTACTGTTTTTTTTTTTCCTTCTCTTTGCACTTCTGTATAAATATATATACTGAAGCATATATACTATTTGCAGCATCGTTTCACAGATAACGAGGTTTACTTACTCCGGGACCCTGTAGGCGTCCAATAATTATCGCCATATAGCATCTCGCATATTTTCAACGACCGTGGGTGCGTCCCCGGCGTTACGTTATTATATTCATCGGCTCACTGTCAAGATGGTAGCACGAAAAAAAAAAAATATATATATAAATAAATTCATTTCATCAACAGCAAGAAAAAAAATAAGAAATAAAAAAATATCGGCAAATTTTTACAGGTGAGAATCATCAGAATTTTGTCGTTATTTCGGTGAAATCAGGTTTTATGTAAAGAGCTTATATATTTGTTCAAATTATTTGGAAAATTTCTCGCTTAGAGTCCTTGAAAAAAATTTAATTAGCAAGTTTTGTATTATTTCTCTAAAAATTTACTAGTTTTATATATATTTTTATTTATATTCTCACTTATATTCTTCATAATTAATTTTTTACATTGAATTTATTCAAAAAAAAAAAAAAAAAATATTAACTTTGCAACTGTTATATAAAAATGATGATGAAGTTAATGATATTGTTTTGTTGTTGTTTATTGAAAAAAATAAAAAATTATGTTACGAAAATGTGCCGACGCACGCCGCCCACATTGTTCTCATTATGATTGAGATTGTTTTTTTTTCTTCTTTTCAATCTCAGAAGAATACCGGCACAGTAGTTTGCTTTTCAAAAAATATATAATTAAGCGATCGAAGTGCGAAGATATTTCACGGAGAATTTTGTTCTACAATAATTTTTCAACAAAGATCATTCAACACACACACACACGCATTTCTTCATCTTTCATTGTTATCCCTATTCGAAAATGAAAAAAAAAGGTTCGATGAATTTCTCGCGGCAATTTGTGACGGTAGTTTTGGCCATTTCGCCGACTTGGAATTTATACTTCTGGTCAAAAGTCGATTGTACATATCATACCAAATTCTCGATGAGTCACACTACTCAACTTTCTGTGGTTTCAAGACTAACATATATAAATTTTTCAAAAGCAAAAAAAAATCAAATACTTTCAAGTTTTATCGTTGAGGGAAACCCCAAAGTTTTTCCACGACCAAATGAAAAAAATAAAATACAACTTTTTGATTTGCGGGTGAAAAACTTTTCAAGACCAACAAGTTATTCATCTTGGTTGGAATCACTTTCAGCACTTGATCGTTTACTTAAAGAAAGTTTTTTTTCTTTGACAATAAAATTTCACAAAATCAATAATATATAGTAATATTATTTTTTTTTCTTTATGCTTTAAGCTTTATGTATAACTATTGAAACAAATTATCATGTTGGTATTATCATGATTATTTTATTTTATCTCGTTACCAGTAAATATACTGACGATTATTTTTTTTTCTGGAAAAGATAAAGAGCTAAAACTAATCTTCTTAAGCAACAGCATCAACCTGTCTTCCTCGCATACACTAACATGGGTTAAATTGTTTTTCTAGATATTTGCGAAAGTCCCTCGAGATAGCGCCAAGTCAGCGGGATATGTACTGAAAATTCAAAATAAAAAATCAACCGTATCCAAACGTATTTTCTCTTTAGTCAAGTGGCAAATATATACCTCAAACAGGTAGACAACTTTCAAGGTTGCAAAAAAAATAAAAAAAAATAAAAAAAACTTTCGTCCCAAGAATTTTTAAGTGTGAAAAAATAATTTTCAAATGCACACGAAAAAAAAAAAACTATTACTCTGATGACAGTGTAGTTTTTTATTTTTTCGAAAAATCATAATAAAGCATTCGATATAATTTTAATTGAATAAAATTTGACGTGTAATTAAATAAATTTCAAAAAATTTTGAAATAAAAAATTTAAAAAATAATAAACCAAAAGTAGATACAAATTCTTGACTAATATATAATCCGTGTCGTTCATCCTTAATAATAACATCGAAAAAAAAAAAAAACAAAATTAGGATATATAAAAATGAGATAGATGAATTTATATCCAGGCTGCAATATGGATATAAACATAAGATGAAAACTGGATGCATAGTGGAAAGTAAAGGTGTAGCGAGGCATCTAATCTGTCGGCAGTGATCAGGAACCCTATCGATGATGAAGCCTCCTGAGCACTTTGATGTCCGACCGACATCACAACGGGGGTGCATTTCGTTTATATATTATAGATATATAATATACTCACTCACTCACTCACTCACTCTAAAATATATCCAAGCAATCGAAAATGCAACCTCAACTTAACTGGTCAACTTCAATTTTGATTTTTAATATATAATGCTATGGATAATATATACATGCCTGTCTGTCTTAATGTCTGTCAAAAAATTAAAACTGCCCTTTCATAGAAATCGATAATACCAATGATACCGTCATAACAACAGACAAGATAACACTAAAATTCCAACAATGAAAAAACAACTAAATTCAATTTCTTTTTTTTTTTTCTTCTAATTATGATTTTTAGTGAGAGTGGTTTTAACATGATTCTCTTTGATCTTTCCTTTTTTTTTTTTTTTTTTTAAGAATAGATAAAGCTATGACCTTGAAAGTTTGTAGAAACATGTAATGCTAAATTAAAAATTTGTTTTTTTTTGTTGATCAACTAATTTTCCATGTCTAATATATTCAGTAAGGATCAAGAAAAAAAAATGCATGTTTTTATAATTTGAAGAAAATCCATGTTTGGCAAATGTTTACCCACCAGGTAGATGAAAATATCAACAGGGGACATGGCACAACCCTGGAAAATATTGCCATCGATTTTAAAACAACCATTTTACGACTGTTGACCGTACAAGGTATCAAAAAAAGTCCTTCAAATATATACAAAATAAAAACACACTAACACGTTTTTATTTTTAAAATATATATATATATTTTTTTTAATTTAGAAAATTAGGTGGACGTTTTTTCACCATGGTAAATTTTTGAACTCCATATACCGACAAAGTGCTTGACTGGAAAATTGGGGTAGTAAACTTGTTGGAAAAATACTTGGAAATGTTTTCTTTTTTTTTTTTTTTTTCATCTTTAAATATGATGAAAATAATTTACTACTTGTTCGAAGAAAAGAGTGTCATTTGCTGATTTTTAGCTAAAAAAAAAAACTAAAAATTACAATTGATTTATTGTATTTTTATGGAAAATAAATTACTCAAAGTTTCACTTTTACTGTTTAACATATTATTGCCTCTTTCTTCAAAACTATTATCGTTTTTTTTTTTTCTTTCTAAATACATTATTAATTGAAAAAAAAAAAATACTATTAATTATTAAATGATTATTAAATGTCTTTTTTATATAAATTAAAAATTTAATTTAATAAAATTTATAGATAAAAAAAAGCAAACCTCTCATTAGTTAAAAAAATATATATATGTATATTTTGATTGTCTTAATTATATAAGCTTGAATGAGCAACAAAATAAGAATTAAAAATAATAAAAAAAAAAAAAGAATTTTTTTGAGTAAAGACAAAATAAAAACTGGCATTGTGGTTTTGTAGACATCACGCCCAATACATCTACACAAGCGAGAAAACGACCCCGATCAACTTCACTCATCGTCCAAGGGGTCAACAGCGGAACGAACAAAGCATTTTGAACAAAAGCCGACATCTCACATGCACCTATATATATTTATACATATGCATATATACACATACGTAATACATATATTTAAAATGTTCGGGGATAACGAGTCAAAGCCACACCACTCGTTTATGCGTTCTCATCGACCACTCTTTTCGGCTTACTAATTTATCCATATATCCTATCTCTTATTCCTTTTTTTTTATTTCTTTTAATTTAATATTTTTTTTTCCCTACATTTTTAACATACTTTTATTTATTTATTTATTTTTTCATTGTATAGGGATCAACGTGTTTATTTGTCAGTCAATTAGCAAGTACAATTAATATTAATTGTGGCAGGTAAAAATTTTATTTAGATGAAAAAAAATAATAATAATAAATTGATAATTATAGTAATATGAATATTGAGCATCAAGATAACAATGATAATGTGATGATGATGATGGGTAAGCAGTTGATTTGCCAGAATGCAAGACAACACAGGTGACAAAGTATTTTATTAAAAAATAAATAAATAAAATAATATACAAGACACATGAAAAGCAACGTGACACCTTGTTCTTTGGTAACGCAACAACACACCATGTGCACATATGTAATTCTTTTTTTTTTTTTTTTCATTACTATTATCATTGTTGAAGTTATTATTATTATTATTTTTTTTTTTTACTAACAAACACATCAACAGTTTAGTTGTGTTTTTTTTATATATATTATTCATTTCATATGCACAGTGTTATACATATATATAATATGTACGTGAGCTTTCTTTCTATTCTCATCTCTTTTTTTTTAAATTTTTTTATTTTCTTTTTAACATTAGTTCATGCTCCGACAGTCAGCCATACGTCATATATATGCAGCAATATAAAATATGCTGTGGAGGGAAACTTTGTTAACTCCGACACACGACAATATGTTTATTTGTTTTTTTTGTTGTTGTTGTTATTATTTATATATATATATATTATTTTTTTTTAATATTTAATTTAAATTTTTTATATTTGCAAAATAAATATTTCCGAGAAGTTGGTGTAACGGGAGATTCGGTACGGACTGGAAAGTGCAACGCTTCGACTGCGAAATCTTTGGTGACGATATTATACAGTCAACAAAATTACAAAAATAATATTTTATATTTTGTAATTTATTTTAGTTTATTTATTTATTTTTATTATTTTTTGAATAACAAAAATATATAGTGTATAAAGTAGTAAGAACAAAAAAAAAGATTTATATTTTTAAAAATTTTTAGTTTTAGTTTTTTTTAATATTTTAATTTTTATTAATAATATTTTAAATAATTTTATGAAAATTAATCATTTTTTGTTATCTAAATATTTATATTATTTATAATTTATTTAAATACATACAAAAATATGTAAATTAATTGGATAATTTAATAGATGATTGTGAATTTTTTAAAATATTTTTTTTTTTACTTTTTTATTTTGTGCATATATTGAGTGCATGCTTGCATTCAATTCCAACACCTACGCCTTGAAAATAATGGTATGCATATAATAATAGTTACTACAAGAATACTGACTCCAAGAAATCGTAACTTGTTGTATTTATCGCTCTGCGGCATACAGGGCGGTCGTTCTTTCGCCAACGGCGCATTTAGCGCCTGTTTACTTTTTATTTTTTTTCGAAAATATATTCTCGCGATATTTTTTATACTTTTACTTTTAAATATAAATATGAATTTGTTTTTTTTTTTTACACGACATATTGGTAAACTACAGTAATTAATTTATTAAAACTTGAAAAATGAAAAAAATCCTTTTTAAATTTATAAATTTGTGGAAAAAAAAAAAACTATTTGTAAAAGAAAAACCATATTGAAAACATTAGATTATTGACAGGTAAAAGTCACAGCGGTCAAAAAAGTATCTTGTTTAAAAGAAAATTAAAAGAAAAGATAAAAAAAATAGTTATTTTTCATTTTGAAGGACAAATATTGAGAAATAAGATAGAAAATATTGGTGAGATGATGTTGAAACTAAACAGTCGAGGTCATTTTGTAGCCTTTTCCACATGGCACATTGCACAGGGCCAAGAGTTCGCAACGGGGCCGTTCATCAGAGGCAACTTGTCACGCCGCTGGGCATCAGGCATAAATTCTACTCGGTAATGTGACAGGTCCCCCGGCAGTCCTCATCAACCCCTCCTTACTTTTTTCTTTTTTACCTCACAGCAACTTGGCGGATCTTTTTCCAACTTGGCTCTCTCTTTCACATCCCCCTCTGTGCTTTTTTTCCATTTTTATATTTTACTTAAATAATAAACCTCAGTGTTTCCAAATATATATTTGTAATTATTAAATGATTAATAAATATCAAATTATAATTACAAAAAAAAAAAAAAATTAATTAATGATTTATTGTTCAATTGAATGAATGAAAAATTAAATAACAATTCCGGATAATCTTGTCAGGATAAAATGTGTCTAGGCTTCCGACCGGAACTTTGATTGCGATCTGTACCCGATAGATATATATTCACTGGCCATTGGCGAGGGAGTTCAAACTCAATTGTATGTTATATATATAAAACTGAGATTACATATATAAAGTCATTTGCGAGACTCTTCCGTAGTTGGATAATAAAATAGATGTATAAAATTCAAGAGGGGAAAAGTCCAAGCTTTGACCATCGGTCCGCGTGCGCGTGAACCTTCGTAAAGGCAATTTAATGTATTACCATTTGTCCGCACAAACAGTATAGAGATAGGGCCTTATATTGCCGGAGGCAATTTATCGTCTACCCTTTTTTTTTTTTTTTTTTCATGTTGACCCTGCTAACGTTAGTTATATACATGGCAGAGACTCGGGGGATGTCACAAGTAATGTTCGTTTTGGTCAAATAAATGTGTCTCAATATTCTATCTGACCCTTCTATAGCTGTTTTATTATGGAAAAATTAGACTTTTAACAATAAATTCAATACCTTCCGTTTGGTCAGTTACTGATAAAATTTATTTATTATATTTTTTATATTTCTATATATACTTTATATATCTATACATAAGACTATAGTGTGTACATAGGACTTTATAAGTCATACAAGTCTATACTGCAGACACATGAAGTCTTGAATAAAAATCCTACACAAGACTTTTGGGACTGTAGATCAAAGTCTACAAGTATATGAAGGACTAACTAAGACCATGTGGGACTTTGTGAGACTATATAGGTCTATGTCAATTTACAAGTCTACATAAGACTCTACAAGTCGATATAAGACCCCATAATAAATATGAATACTACTTTATTGGACTCCAAACATATAATGCAGTAAATAATGCAGTAAATAGCTGCAGTCATGTCCAGTCTTACCCAAAATAAAATTTTTCAGGCTCTCAACAATCATCTATGAGAGCCAAAAACGAGTTGTTTTATAACACGATCAATATTATATGAATAATTTAAATTAAATATTAATTCTATCATTAATATAATTATTTATATATATATAGATGTAGATTGAGAAATTTTTAAAAAGAGATTGGCCTAAGCATTTAATATATAAAATAAAATTTAGATAGAGTAAACAGGTTAAGACATTAAGTGGGATCATTAACGTGTGTCCAAGGCTCATATAAAATATATGGTGAACTAAATGGTATTCTTTTGAACATTCGATTTCTCACCGTTGATGCCTCACTATTATATATGCTCATCTAAAACACGTGGTCTTGTCTTTTCTCTTTTCTTCTCACCCTTCGTAAACCATGTGATGGAATTCAAAGCACGTGAAGATCGCAATCCAACATAAAATTATATATGAACAGCCACATTTATCTTACATTTATTATTTTTTTCTAAATGTTGTTGTTGTTGTTATTATTATTATTTTTATTTTATTTCTTTCTTCATTTGTGGGCATCTTATATTTCTGCCACTCGACATGAATAAAATTGTTATTTTATTTATTTTTATTCACCTCTCATGCGGTGGAAGCCTGTCAAATATACGACACTGACATGTCGTTAAATTTCGGAGAGCAATTTCACGAAAATTGTCGTGGATATATTATATGAACATATATAAAGCATGACATGGCTCAAAAAAAAAAAAAGTCTGTATATAGTAATGATGCAAAGTAAAGGTAATAATAAAAAATATAAAAAAAAACAAAGTAGAATTCAAAACTGTTAGGTGTCGGAGGTTGGCCCATATCATCGACATGTCTAACATGACCTGATTGACCCCTAGGAACCTCTTGAAATTCTACCACACCGACAAAAGCTGTGAAAGAAATCGACTGTGTCTGTCCAACTGATACCAAGTCATTCTCAACGATAAAAAAATATATAAAAATTGTTATGAAAAAAAAAAAAAAAAAANAAACTTGAAAGAAAAATTTCTCGAGTTAAAGAAATGATGTATGTGTTTTTTTTTCTTTTTTTCCTACATTTCGGATGACCGAAGATAGAAAGACGACTCTCAAGCTCTTTACAGCAGCTCATGATAAAGATGTCACCGAGAGTGAAGATGAAAAAATTTTTTTTTTCACGAGTCAGCAAATTCTTCTTACTATAATATATATATATGTATATTTTGTGATTACATTCCTTCTTTTTTATTTTTATCTTTTACATATTATGATATTTTATTTATTTCGTTTTATATTTTCCTTTTTTTTGCATCATGTTATGTCACTGGTTTGCAGAATTATTAACAACCATTTGAAATTTATTTACATAGTCAGGATATATAAATATAATATGTTAAAATTGTAAGACATCTTTGCTGAGATTAAATTGACATATACTAAAGAACTTGAGGAACAATTGATTCCATCTATTTGCACACAAGAACTATATAAATATTTGAAATCCAGTCGAAACTGTTTGCACAAATTCACTTGACTATAATTGAAGATGTCTTCTGGATCAATCAATTTACAAAAGGGAAGAATATAAAATTCATTACAAAGAAACTAAATCAATATATTATTTTTTTTTCCTTTAAATTTCATTAACGTTTAAATATATATGACATTTTGTAAATTTCAATTTAGATATATGAATTAACATTAATATATTATTTATCATTTAAAATCAGATGAAAAAAATAACGTCAGCCAGGAAACGGATGTCCATCGGATTTCTCTACTCTGATGTAAACATTAAAAAAAAAAATTCGCGAGGTGCGGTTAAATAAAATGAACGAATGAATCTATATACTAGTGACGGAAAGGATGAGACCCAGAGGAGATGAGATCGTCCGGCGGAAGTTGACACGGAAACGGAATTCATAAAAAAAAAAAAAAAA
>MKYW01000045.1:262038-280235 GCA_015776835.1 Aphidius ervi
ATATATATATATTTCTTTTCGTCGCGGCACGACCTCAGGTTACGTGCCTCACTAGTCACTGCGATTATAATATACCACGCACGCATTATTTTATCCTATTCTATATGTGTGTGTTATATTCTTTTGAATATATGTGGCTGCAGAGAGAAGCTTGAAAGCGGTAAAAAAATTAATAGGCCAGTTAATACGACAATGTCTTTGCTGGGTCACGACGTCTAAATATATTTAATTTTTTATTCGTTTAATTTTTTTTTATATTTTTTATTTAGATTTATTTTTTTTTTTCCTGTTTATCCAACAAGAAAATGAGGATGTCGCGTGCGAAAGACTCGTAGCTAATTGCTTGTCATCTTACACATTAAGAGAAATAATTTTTTTTTTTTTTTTATTTATAATAATTTTATCTGAGATTTCTTTTTGAATAATTAAATATGTATTTTTTAAATTATTCTTTTTTAAAACTATTAATATGTTGTTTATTTTTTAACCGTGGGAATCGATTAGAACTTTTTTTCAAAGTCTTTTGTTATATAGTTTTTTATTTAAGATTATATCAAGTGATTAATAAAATATATAAAATCATTTATATTTATATCATTTGGATGTTAGAAAAAATTTTGGACATCTGAAAATTAAAATAAAATAGATAAAAAAATTGCTTGACTCACCCTTATTGCAGTTGATGATGGAAATTTTTGATTGATGTCGTTGGCTTGTCTCATTGAAATTCATATTTAATCTGCAACAATAATTAACAAAAAAAAAATTGTTTAATTAAAATGAAATATATATTAGAATAAATATTTTAGCTAATACTAAATTTTATTATTTTATTTTACATATGAAAAGTTAAAAAAATAAAAGTTTAATTAAAAAAGTATGATGGTTTTTCAAGTTCAATAAAAGAAAATAATATTGTGAAAAAATCTAACTAACACATTGACTTAATTACCATGAAATTATTTGATTTGTAAATTAGTTATTTTTTATTTTTTCGATGTCAAATTAAATTTAAATTTCTATCTGAATATAAAGATAGTTTATCTATTATAAAAAGAACAATTGTCATTGATAATTATGAGAGAGAGATAGATAGAATATGTGTAAGTGTGTTACATTATCTTTTTTCAAAAAAAAATAAAAATAGAATTAGGTATTTGAGGCAAATATTTCCTGGCATAGACCAAGTGCGTTATTCACATGGTCTATGATAGATTATATTTGCCCCAAACACCACGGAGTCATTTTTCAATTATATGAAAGGGAAATCATATAACTATTACTAGGGATACTGACATGTTAGTATAAAAGCAATAAGAAGCATAATATTTAAGCCCAAACGTCGGTATGCTATATGTATTTGAACTCGAGACCACAAACACTGTAGGCAGGGCTCTTGCCGACTTAACCATCAGCTGACTCGATGAACCAGTAATTATAAAAAATAGACTTGAATTGAAAATTAGTTTATTACTCAATATTATTTTTTTTTTTATTTTCCAACATTAATATTTAAAAAAGTATGATGGTTTTTCAAGTTCAATAAAAGAAAATAATATGTGAAAAAAATTAATTAAAACATTGACTTAATTACCATGAAATTATTTGATTTGTAAATTAGTTATTTTTTATTTTTTCAAGGATTAATTAATAAGTGAATTTTATAGATGGTTTTAATATATTTCAGAATTATTTAAGATTAGAAATTTTGAAATTTCCATGCCATTCTCTCGTACATTTAATAATTTATTAAAAATATATGAAATAATAAATAAATAAAAAAAGTTAAAATGCACAAATTTTGTGTGTTTTCAGGGATTGGAGCGCGACGGGCAACGTTCGCGTACAAGAATCCTGGCCCACGTGAGCGCATTTCGCAAAGGCCAATACAATGCCGCAACAAGACCGGTGGATCGGGACCCCTGACTGTTGCGCGCATCACGGTGAGTCATTTGAAACACCTTGAAACAATCTTTTTTTTTTTTTATTTATTGTTAAAAAAAAAATATATAATAAATAATAATAAAATGTTATTTTTCTTCTTGATATTCTAAATCGATCATTGTCAGATTGATTCCTGGAGTCTCGACTGTCTCATTTTTTTTTGCATATATTATTATTTTTCATTTGCGGATACAGGTGCGTTTGTTTTGGTTCATTGGAGCCAAACTAAATAATATATGATGAAACAGGAAATTTGTTGTGTTGCATAATACATTGTTTTTTTTTAATCAAATATATATTTTTCTTTTATTTAATTGTTACTATATGCATCTTTGATGGGGTTGAAAAATAAAAATAACTAAACAAATGCACTATCATATTTTGATGAGGAATTCAATGCAATAATAAAAATTTTGAATATAAAAATATAATAAAACCTTATATGAGAATTGAAAGGCAAAATATAAAAATAAAAATAAAAAAAAAAGGAGGAGGATTTCGTGGCAGCTATTCGAAATTAAATTTTATTTATTTATTTATTTTCGAAATAAATTATCATTGAATATTTCATGTAGACAAAATATTTAATAAATTTACATTATTTTTATTTGAAGAAAAAATTTTTTGTTAAACTAATTTCAATTTATTTTGTTGTTTACTATAAATATTGTAACATCAAAAATGCATCTTGCAGCACTTGTTTTGTATTTATTTATTTATTTATTTATTTATTTTTTGTTTTGGTTTCATTTGAATTGAATCTGACTGTAGCGAATTCATGCAACCAAGTCGTTTGCGCACGTTCAGTTATATATTTTTACTTTAATTTTTCTTGGGTGTTTTTAAATATTGCCGATTCACGAAAAAAATTTTTTTTGCTTCATTTAAAATCTATATATTCTTGGTATTTAAAAAAAAAATTTTTTTTTACGATAAATTCTCATTACATATATACATAATAACCATGAGAATTGAGACATCAATATAACTTGGCCTTGTCCCGATCACTCTAGCTTGATTTAATTTAAAAACTCAAAAAAAATATATAAAGAAATTAATTTTACTAGAATGTTATGTAGATAAGAAGTTAAAAAAAAAAGAGAAAGAGAGAGAGAATATAAAATTCAAAAAAGAGAAAGAACATAAAAAAAAAGAAACTATGTAAAAAAAAAAAATATTGTTCGGTACTGTCGGGTGATAAGCGTTTCGAATCGTGATCGCTGTGATGGATCGACCGTTGACGTTAATCTGCCTTCGTAGAAAGTCAGATACGTACATAGACATATATTTATATATACACATATTTTTTAAAAAAGTTTCATGATGCTTCTCGTGGGAGTGCCATTCATTAATAATAATAATTGGTTAAATTCGCATTCTACCATTACCATTATACAGTCATTGCGTAATCAACATAGTTTTAAATCTCATACTTCACCTTTTCAGGTCATGCGAACATAAAACTTAAATAAAAATTATTTAAAAATATTAAATTTAAACTGTATATATATAAATTTGTATTTACAAAATGCCTCAAGGTATTTACTAATAAATTTTTTAGTCTTTTGTTTTACCAAATAATGTCAAAGTTATTCTTATGCAAAAATTACATTTGGCAATTTTTAAATATTCAATTGTATGAATAAAAAAAATATATATTATATTTACATTTCATTGAATAATAATAAATTCAAAGCAAAAATAATAATATATATGAAAAATAAATAAATAAATAAAATATGTAGAAGAGACAAACTTGATATCCAATGCAGTTAAATCTTCTTCTGGATTTTATCAGTATTGTCGAGTCATTGCTAGTAACGAGCTTCAAGATTCTACCACCTTTATCCGCGCTTCGCTTTGTAACAAAAACGTGAATGCCGATCCTCACTCTTTTTATTTTTTTATTTAATTTTTTTTTTTTTTTCCATGACCAAAATATAAAAATAAATGACAGATATAGCAAATAGAAAAAAAAAAAAAAGAGCAAAGACGAAAATTAAAAAAATTACCGTAAGTTTTTGAAGAAGACTTCTCTCAAATAAACGACATGCATGATTTTTATTTTTTTTTTTATTTCATTTTCCAACTCTAATTGGTAGTTTCGATTATCTTTCTTTCATGGATACATAAAAAAAAAACGAATTATATAAATTTCTAAAATAAAAAAAAAATATTACGTTTTATAAAAAACTACACTTGAATTAATTTTTTTTTTTTTTTTTCTATATACACACTGTATTCTTGAAACTATACATAATTAAAAATTAAAAATCATTTATAAATAATCAAATGTATATCAACGAATTATCGATAAAAAATAATAATAATAATAATTTATTTGATTTATTTTTATAATGACGACAGTCATTCCCGCATATACATATTGAATATATTTTTTTTATTAATTTTTTTTCAAATGTAAAAGATTGGTTTTAGATATATATATTTAATACAGTATATATATGTACAGAAACACCGCGCCCTTAATTACCGATTTTTCTCGGTCCGTGTCACTTTTTAATTGACGCTAGAAATTGAACGGCTGCAGTGAGTCGTCAGGTTCTCGCAACGTCATTCTACTTTCCGACTATAAAATAACCCCTTCTTCGTTTTTTCCAATCGCCCTCCCTCTGTGACCCTCTTTCCAATCGAAGTAATTTTGCAAAATAAAAAATAAAAAAACCAAAAGAAAATGACGTTGCGTATTTATCAAATCTCACAAATATCTATCATCATTCTGACATTATATAGATTTATTCAAAAACTGTATATTCTCATTTTATATTTATATATATATCATATGCAGAATTTTTATGTATATATTTGTTATGTACATTTATTTTACTCTATTTATTTTTTCATTTTTATTAAGTCATGTCGTTGCCAGATGTTCGTTTTGCTAATAATCATTATATCACTGTTTAAATGTAGACTGTACACTGACATCACGCGGTTTACAGAGAAAAGGGGAATATTATTTTATGTAATATACAAAATAAAGACCGTTGAAGGGGTGAAAATGGAAAAAAAAAATATATAAAACAATAGCCAATGTCCCGAGAATAAGCGTCCATTATTTCACCATGGAGACGAGAATTATGCAATATTGTATTTTACGATTAAATGAGTTTTGATAATATGTATATGTATAATTATTAAAGAAAATTTTATGTGAATAAACAGACTGTTTGTTAACTACACATATATCTGTTTAAATAAATTTTTTTTAATTTATCATTTGAAATAATTCATTGTATTTTAAATTATTTATTTTTCTTTAACGTAAGTTGGTTTAAAATTTATATATATATATTTAGTTGCACTTATTTAACATAAAGATCTAACAAAGTTTATTCAACTTTCTCACTGGACACATGTCAAAATGTCACGTTGCTCTTTATGAAAATTAAAGACACAAGTAGATAAGGCACTATATGATCAGACATGAATCAAAACTTGTGCAAATCCACTGAGCTTTTTTTTATATCTTAAAAATTATATTATTAAAAATTTTTTGATTTATTTTTCATTAATAAACAAATTCAAGTGTTATTGTAAAATATTTTTTTTAAATAATTATTAGAATTTTTTAAAATAATAAACATTTTTAAAAATATTTAAAAATTTCAGAATTCAAGCTAACACATGAAAAGTTTTGTGATAAATTTTCATTATTTTTTTTCAACTCAGTATACAATAAAAGATAATAAACACAAATGACATAATAAAAAAATAAAATGTTTAAAGTCCATCTGAATTAGTAAAGACACAAAATTTTTTAAAATAATAATATTATAAAAGTGTGCTAAAAACTCGTCAATTAATTTGACTGAAGACCAAAATCTCAAGGTATATAGCAGTTTTCGTAACGAGTTTACACAGTTTATAAAGTTATATACAGGGTATTACATATACTTCACTTTCATGGTAGTACTTGTAAAGTTTCTGACCCGAGTAGTGAAAATTCTTTTGATGTCTGACTAAAGGACTTGTACCAATTAAGTACTAGGAAGAGACGAATATACCTTAATATTTAAGAGGATAAATTCTTTTATTTTTATCAATAAAATATAGAAAAATTTAATAATAATAATAGTATTTATGTAAACTATAAATAAATATATTTTTAGAAATTTTTCTATGATGATTATTAAAGTTTTTAGATATTTTTATTTAATAAGTTTTGTGGCCTCCATTTTGTTGAATGTTTGAGGGTGGGTGCCTGTAGTCACCCTCTTCACCATCACCTAGGCGACGGCTTGAGAGGGATTCTTGTGTGCTCTTGTATTTGCCACGTATAGTGGTATATACATATATATATACTATTAACTTTTATATACACTGTAGTTGTGTATAACGATGAAATCCCCAGAGGGCTGCTCTTCGCCCGATTGGCGGCAGTGGACTATCGACCAACCCGACTCAGCCAGAGTTCTCTTTGTTTCAATATTCAACCCTCTTTGTTACTCTTCATGCACTACTTTCATCCACACTTGAAATCTCAGTAATATAAACCCTCGAATATGTGCCTCAGTAATTACTTTTTTTTTTTTTAATTTAGAAATCGATTCTTTCATTGCGTGAATCAAATTTTATATATCGTATATTTTTTTAAATCGAAAAAAATGTATTAAAAAATAAATAATATATATACTTTTAAATAGTTTTTATATGACTTTATAAAAAAAATATATAAAATAATTATCAAAACTAAATTTAATTGATTTTTTAAATATTAATAAATTTTCTTTATTTATTTTATTGTATATTTAAAATTAGTTTCAACTCTTTTGTTGAATAATATTTTTTTTCTATATTTTTACGTGTTATGAATTATGATGACGTTAATTTATAAATAATGATTAATGCTATGATGAAATTTTTCTAAACAAACAACAATAAATTTATTGAAATTTTAAATCAATAAAAAAAAAAAAAAGTTTTAATGAATCTGTAAAATTATGTAAATAAAAATAAATTTCAATTCAACATTTATATTTTATAAAGAAAAAAAATTAATAATAAAAGAAAGGAAGAAAAAAAACTTTGTCATTTTCCTAAGCGAAGTAAATCATACTTTATCCAAGAATAAGTATAAAAATACATGAATGCACCCTTTGATGTTCGCATCTACATTATGTATATATATAATATATAATATAGATATACACACGAGTGTCTCGCGGGGACACAGTGTTGTCGGTCTCTATTGTTCATTGAAATAATGGAAATATTGTTGTGAGTCGTTTCCCGATGGGACACAAGTGTGTCCCACAGGACTAAAATTCACCAAGAAAGAAGAAAACAACAAAAATATATTTAAAAAACAAAAAAATATTCAGAAATAAACAAAAAAAAAAACAAAATACAATACTACTAATGTATAATATATAAAAATAATTTGTTGTAATAATTTAAAGCAAAAATAAAAAACATATATTAAAAAATAAATTAGTTAATTTAATTTGTTATAAAAAAAAAAATACTTGGACAAATTACGAAATGTCTAAAAAATATAATCCAGGGATAACACCAAGTTTCATTAATCTAAGAGCCGATTGCATTTTTTATGTTGTAAAAGATATATTTTTACTATGCATGAGGGTTGAGGATAAAAAAAAAATAATGTCCAATGAGGGGGTTGGTTTCAATCTCGACCGAGGTCGTGGCCATCTAATCACACGACTTTTCTCGTAATCAGATCGTTGGTCAGACAATTCATTCTGAGCCACTGCAAACTCCTTTTTTTTTTTTTTTTCTCTCTTTTCTTTTCATTCTCTTTTTTTTTTTCAATATCCTGTCATTTGTATCTCTGCCAATTTATTTCTCTTTTATATTCAACAACGCTTATTGAAGGGACGTCGATGACATAACTTTTTTTTTTTTTTTTCTTTTTACTTTTTTTAATTCTACAGTGTGTGTATGTGTACTTTGCTTTAGTTGTCAGGCATTTTGAAACTGTCAACTTCAATCATAAAACAGAGACAAAATGTCCAATGGGAAAATAGCTTAACCAAAACTACATATAATTAAATCTCAATTGAAAATAATCATTGCTTGTATAATAGGAAGATTGCAAAACCTTTGAAGTTATATACTGTAATATAGATATCTTTTTTATCAGTTAAAAGCTTCTTATACCAATTAGAATCGATAAATCGTTTTTTTATTATAATTTTTTTTTTTTTTTTTTTTCGTTTAAATGAAATTCTACTTTATGATATTTTTTAATAGATTATATATCAATATGTATATGTTCATTTTATTGGGAGAAAATTCAAAACGATAAAAAAATATTTATGCTCGAGTAACAAGGGCCTATATCCAACTTTATAAATATGTATAAAAATTTTTTTTTGATTATCAATAAAAATACTCAATTTATGATTAATAAAAATGATTAAAAATATTTCTAAAAATCGTAAAAATTCAAGATGATTGTCATCATGAAGAAAAAGCTTTTTTATAATTAATAAAAATTGTTAATAACAAAAAAAGCATACTTAGTTTATAGATTTAAGACTTATGGTTTCAACTTGATGATATTTATCACTCAAACAATATTACAATTATCACAGATCACAAAGAAGACGTAGGTATACTTTGATGTCGCATCAGGGGCTCAATCAGTATGTGCGCGTATCAAAGTAAAAAGATTTATATCAACATTGTCAGATAGACGCATACACGTGTAACACTCACTATGCTAGTCATTGAGCTTTTTATATTCCACCCAATATTTTCAATAATAAACCTATATTCTCATTAACATTGTTCATTTACTATATATTCAATGCTTTCGCGATTCTTTTTTTTTTTTCCCCGAAGCCATACAAATAATTGCAGAAGCCTTCACAAGTTCTCAAATATATACACGACTAAAAACAACTACAAAAATAATAATTGTTTTTCTTCAAGTATTAATTTCATTATTAAAATAAAAAACAAGTTATAAAATTGTCGATAAATTATTTATGAAAAAAAAAAACTTGTAAATTATTTTATCCTCAAAATGATAATATAAGATTTAAAATTAAAGATAAATTATATAGAAAGAGTATATAAGAGTGTATATATTACACACAATTGATTTGATATAAGAAAAAAAAAAATTAAATATATATAAATAAAATAAAAAAAACATACCCAAGAAAAATATCGCACGACTCGCAATTTGTTTCAAGATGATATCATCAAAGTGGCTCTTTCTCTCGTTGGGGGGATACTCGAGACTTGTGCATTCGTGAATGGGCATTGGATAGAGAACGGGATCATCCAGGGCATCTGAAAGCAAGACAAAAAGATATATTAGTTCTGAGGACAGAGGGATCTTGAGAAAATAAAGAGAGAAAAATAAGAAATAAAATAAAAAACAAAAAAAAGAAGGTATGCATGGAGGTAAATGAAGAAATACGGTAAACATTTTCAAGACAAGTCTCAATTCGTTCAGTTGGCAAGTTACTCAAGACGAAAGACTTGATTTATTGTAAATTGTATAATCAACATAAAACAATTAAATTTGTATTTATTTGTTTTCTTAAATTTCATTATTTTATTTATTTATCATTTATTTATTTGAATCTTTTATTTATTTAGTAAATGTTACATAATAATTATTTTTTGTTAATAGTATTTTCTAAAATTTCTATAGACAAACTTGTACTAGTTTCTAGATAAATTGTCAGTTGGATATACAAATGTATTATTCAGATAAGTGACACTTGTAGATTGACACAATTATTCACAAACAGTTGTTGATTTTATTTGATAATATTTATCCTCGATTTTCAAGTCAATTTTGAGGCAGATATAAAAAAAAAGCATTTCTTTTTTTCAATATCTTAATTGTCTTTGAGTTATTGTTGAAGAGGTCATTAAGCTTTCAATACAAAAGCTTTGTAATGAATATATTGTTTGGAAAATTATATTATAAAAACACACTGAAATTAAATAATAAAATTTAACAAACTGACAGATAAAAATAAAAGAAAAATTTAAATATCAAATAATCCAATTTTATCCCACGCTTGAAGCCTTTTAGTTATTCGTTTTAAAAAAAATTGATTTGAAAGGCATTCAATGACTGCAGCTTCAATATTTTTAACATCTTTTCTATCAGTTGTCATTATTGGAAGACAAACACAACCAGCAAATATACTATATATTTCATATTTACAAATTAATTTTAGTAAACCATCCATGCTTGGTGGTAAAGTTTTACAGCCAATTTTTTTCATTGTCATTGTTAAAACATTTAAATATTCTTGTAAAATTTCATCACGATGATTGATAAATACATCTTCTGATAAACTTGTATGAAAAAAATAATTTAAATCAATTGCAGGAGATTTGTAAACAGGTTGTTGAAAATCCAGCTTAAAAAAGAAATAACAATAATAAATTATTAAATTATCAAATTAATTTATATATACTTACAAAAATATGACCATCAACGTGGTTATTATTATCATAATGAAATAACATATTGTTAATCCAAAAATCACCATGATTAATAACATTAAATTCATTATCATTGGCTACAGTTTTTTCGGCTATCAAATCATACAAATTATCAGATATTTTTGATAATTTATCTTGATATTTCTGACCAAGATTAGGCCACGAACTAACTACTTTACCAAATAATTTCATTGTACTATCAATAAATTCTTTCCATTCTTTCAATTCATCAGTAATATAAAAAAATCCTTTATTGTATTGTTTTTTACAATTTGGATTCTGTGGAAAAAAATATATAAAATATATATGTTTATAGTATTTTAAAAAAAATTATATAAAAAAAATGTACCTTTTCAACAAGTGCAACAGAACTTGCATGAAACTTTGCTAAATTTCTAATGGCAAATAAACTATGCTGAAGATCAAGACCAGCTCGTTTATCAACTAAACGAAAACCTGATTCTATCAAATCTTCCATAATAATAACATCTGGTGAATGGTCTTGTCCATAAAAATATTCACTACAAAGTTTAGTATCATCATCAAGAATTTTTTCCATTTCTTTTAACGTTGATGTCATCATTATTATTTCCGTATTAAAAACACCCATTTGTTCAATCTTTAAATGAAAAAAAAAATAATATTTATAATATTAACATTATCAGAAACATATTATTTAATTAATTTTTTTTGTTAAATTAATATCAAAGACAAATAATATTTATAAATAATTTATATACTTACTACTTCTTTGTTCCTGCCATTTTTTACTTGAGCAATCTTTACAATCAATGATTTTTTTTTAAACAATGTTTTGGATTTTTCATTTTTTGTAAAATCAACAGTTAAACGAATTATTAAACTAGTAAAATTATCACCTTTACCACTAGCTCGTTTTGAATTAATATCAACAACACAAATTGAATCGTCATTTTCAATATTTTTTAAAATTTTTTCTATCAGCTTATTATCAAGCCATAAAGGTAAAATTTGATCCATATTATTTTTAGTATAAATGAAAACTGAAATAATTATATTTTTTTGTTTTAATGATAATATTTATAATTTTTATAAATATTACAAGTCCAATGAAGACTGACTTTTTTCAAAGACCCGTTAGAACTAACTAAATAATTTTTCAGTTATCGTTTTTATAATATTTCTTGAAAGTTAATAATAATTATCGTAATGTTGCATGACAAGTTTTTAAACATGTATGTGATTTTTGCTTGAATCAAGTGACATTAACAACCATATTTAGGTGAACGGCCTTCATCACTTGTATATAAATAGAAATAAACATCACGAAAATTATAAAATTGTTATATTGCTAATAATAAATTATTTATTTATTTTTACATACAACTATGTTTGTTTAAATGCCAAATTGGCCAAACAGAAAAAAAAAGTAACAGCTATAATAATAAAACTTAACAAACTAACAGATAAAAAATAAAAATAAAACAAAAATTTAAACATCGAATAATCCCATTTGATCCCACACTTGAAGTCGTTTGGTTATTCGTTTTAAAAATACTGGATTAGAAACACTATCAATGATTCCATCTTTATCTGTTAATTCTTCCATATTTTTAGCATCTTTTTTATCAGCTGTTATTATTGGAAGACAAATACAACCAGCAAATATACTATATATTTCATATTTATGAATTAATTTTTTTAATACATCCATGCTTGGTGGTAAAGTTTTACAGCCAATTTTTTTCATTGTCATTGTTAAAACATATAAATATTCTTGTAAAATTTCATCACGATGATTGATAAATACATCTTCTGATAAACTTGTATGAAAAAAATAATTCAAATCAATTGCAGGAGATTTGTAAACAGGAAGTTGAAAATCGAGCTTTAAAAAAAAATAACAATAATAAATTATTTAATTATCAAATGAATTTATAAATATATACTTACAAAAATATGCCCATCAACTTGGTCATTATTATCATAATGAAAAAACATATTGTTAATCCAAAAATCACCATGATTAATAACATTAAATTCATTTTCATTGACTATAGTTTTTTCGGCAATCAAATCATATATATTATCAGATATTTTTGATAATTTATCTTGATATTTCGGACCAAGTTCAGGCCACGAGCCAACTACTTGAGCAAGTGATTTCATTGCACTAACAATAAATTTTTTCCATTCTTTTAATTCATTGGTAATAAAAAATAATCCGTTACTGTATTGTTTTTTACAACTTGGATTCTATAAAAGAAGAAAAAAATTAATACAACACATGTCTAATATAATTAAAAAAAAAAAAAACTTGCCTTTTCAACAACTGCCACAGAACTTGCATGAAATTTTGCTAAATTTTTAATAGCCAGTAAACTATGCTGTAGATCAAGGCCAGTTTGTCTATCAGCTAAACGAAAACCTAATTCTGTTAAATCTTCAATAATAATAGCTGGTGGATTATCTTGTCCATACAAACATTTACCACCAAGTTTAGTATCATCATCAAGAATTTTTTCCATTTCTTTTAATGTCGTTGTCATCATTATTATTTCTGTATTGACAGCACCCATTTCTTCAATCTTTAAAAATAAAAAATAAATACATAATAATATTAAATTTAAATTTAATTATAATTAAAAAAATTTATAAGTAATAACAATGATATTTTTTAAATAATTTCTATACTTACGATTTCTTTGTTCATGCCAGCAGTGAGATTAGCAATCTTGACAATCAATGATTTTTTTTTATCTAATTTTTTTGATTTTATATTTACTGTATAACTAACAAGTAACCGAAGAACTTCACTGGTAAAATTATCACCTTTACCACTGGCTAATTTTGAATTTATATCAACAACAAAAATTGAATCGTCATTTTCAAAATTTCTTAAAATTTTTTCTATCAATTTATTATCAAGCCATGTTGGTAATACTTGATCCATGTTGATTTTTTTCTTTATTTATAAATAAGAGTCAAAAGAATTGGGTTAATTAACTTGAATGATAATACTTATAAATAAATATAATACATACAAATGCAATGACGACTGACTTAATGCAAAGAACTGCAACAACTAAGTTATCAATTCCACAGTCAATGTTTTTATAACAGTCTATTAATAGCCTTGTAAATAATTAATGATAATGGTAGGAAAATGTTACTCGACAAGTTTCATACTGAAGATTGAAACTTTGAACATGTATAATTTTTTTGAACTACGTTAATCATTCCTTTCATATGAATGAAAATGAAAAAAAAAAAAACACTCTTATTCACTCACACATCTGTTGTTGATAATTCAACACGAAACATTCTCAAGTTTTCATCTTTGATAATTTTTTTTCAATTTATATTGTGCTCAATTAAATTTTCAAGGATGAGTGGCTTCAATCTGACGCGATAATTTTCTCGTTTTCATTTTTATATCGTTTATTAATATTTCAACTTACATTTTATGTATTAATTTGTCTATAAAATGTCTCAAGAAAATTATTAAATGATTGATTTTCTAATAGCAAATGAAAAATTTATTTTTTAAATTTTATTATCAACTTTTACATGCTAATACTTGTAGAAAAAAATAATTTAAATTTATGTATACCTACATTTATTCAAATGTCAAACTATTAAGACAAAAAAAAAATGTTTTCAATTATTAAAAATATTAAAAATATTATGTAATTTTAATTTAAATAAATATTAGATAATAAAAAATATAATAAACACTTGAAATTGCAAATATGTTAATTATACTTTTAATAACTATGAAAAATAAAAAAAAATTTATTTATTTAAGTGAATGATTATATGTTTTATAATTTTCATAGTTTTTTTTAATTTTAAGTTTTTCATTTTATTGGACATATTGAAGATTACATAAGACCTTCAGTGTTTTTAGTCAATTAGTGTGTCTTGAAATATTTATTCTGATATGTTCAATTGTATGTCTTTTATAAATAACATATGATATCATCTTATGACCTTGTCATTCTGCATTATAAATCAGTATTAAGAGACAGAGAATTTTCTTGAAAACATAATTCCATATTAGCTGTTTTGAATTGATTGTTAGAGAAAAAAATTAAATTTTTATCAAGAATGTGATAAGCAAAAAAGTATTATCAATTAATTTTATCAGAAATGTTATAAATAAATAATTTTTTTTTTTCAAACTATAAGTGAATTATAATTAGTTGAATTGTAAATTCAAAGAAAATATTAAATATACGTAAATAATCATTTGATATTAAACTTTTAAATTGTTCCAAAAAAAAAAAAAAACATCCGCAATTTTTTTATTTACAACAATAGTAATTACTATAAATTACTTAAAATAATTTAAATATCCAACAAGCCTTGTTTATCCCAAATACGAAGATGTCTACTTATTCGCTCCATAAATCTTGGACTATATTCTTCTATAAAGTTTCCATGAATTTTAGAATCTTCATCGTCCATTATCCAGTCAGGAAGAAATACACAACATACAAACACACCATAAATTTCATATTTATGAAGTAATTCTTTTAGATAATCCATGCTAGGTGGTAAAGTTTTGCAACCAATTTTTTTCATGGTTGTAGTGAGAACATACAGATACTGTTCAAGTAGTTGATCCATATGGTTAATAAACACATTTTCAATTAAATTTCCATAGAGAAAATAATGTAAATCTAGTGCTGGTGATTTATACGTACAACATTGAAAATCAATCTGAAAAAAAATACGTAAGAATTTTCTAATACACCTATATTTCATATATATACTTACAAAAATATGGCCGTCAACTTTTTTATCATTATTATAATGAAATAACATATTATTGATCCAAAAATCACCATGATTAATAACATTAAATTCATTTTCATTCAATTTTGTTTTGTCTGCTATCAAGTCATAAAAATTTTTCGACATTTTTAACAATTTTTCTTGATATTTTTTACCAAGATCTGGCCACGATGCAACAGCTGTAGCAAGTGATTCCATTCTATCAGTATGAAATTTCTTCCATGTTTTCATTCCATTTGTATTAAAAAAAAGTCCTTTGTTGTATATTTTTTTACGATTTGGATCCTAATAATTAATTATTCATTATGTGAATCACCAATATACTACATGAACAACATAAAATATGACTCACCTTTTCAACAACAGCAACAGAGCTTGCATGAAATTTTGCCAAATTTTTAATGGCAAGTAAACTATGCTGAAGATCAAGACCAGCTTGTTTATCAGTCAAACGAAAATCTGATTCTGTCAAGTCCTCCATGATAATAGCTGGTGGATTTTTTTGACTATATAAACACTTGCCAAAAAGTTCAGTATCTCCGAGAAGTTTTTCCATTTCTATTAGAGTTGACGTCATCATGTTTATTTCTACATCAACAATGTTTGCCTGTTCTACCTTTAAAAAATATTATATTATTTCAAATTGCGATGCTTAATGCTCAAGTGTACAATTGTATTTTGATTTATTTTAAAATTAATAAATTATACTTACCATTTCTTGTGATATGCCTTGACCAACATGAATAATTTTAGCGATAAATGATCGCTTCTTGAATATTTTCATTGATTCATATTTTTTTGTATACTCAATGTTTAATCGAAAAATATCACCCAAATAATTATCACCTTCTTCATTCACTGGTTTTGAATTTATTTTAACTACGCGAGTTGTATCACTATCTTCATATTTTTTTAGTATTTTTTCTAATAATTTAATGTCTAGCCATTGTGGTATATTTTTTGCCATCGTGATTGTTGGAATTTATATTTTTAAATTCACAATATTTATTTTAATAAGCACAATAACAAATGACTTTGGACAAAGAACTGTAAGAACTAACTTATTAACTTTTTTCGATATATGCGGTTTTTATAGTAGTCTTGCCTAAGTCAATAATCATAATTATAAAATCTCTGCAAAACAACTTTAAATATGTATCATTCAAACTGATTTAGTGATATTAATAATCATATTATACCAACTGATTTAATCATTTATATAGAACAAAAAACGTTTTTATTAAATCACATACGCGCATGTAAATAATTTATTATTTAACTATAAAAATTCTTCAGTTATCTTGATATTTTTTTCCAATTAATATTTGAATATGTATATTTATATTTTCAAGGATTGCACAAGGAGTGGCAAGTTCTATCTAAGGCAATAAATTTTAATTTATAGTGTTTTTTTCAATATTTTTCAAGTTAATAAAAAATTTAATTTTCATATTTTCTTTTTTACAAATGAAATTGTAAAAAATTATTTAAATAATTGAGTATATTCTAAAGAGTTTAATGGTTTCAAACTATTCGTTTATTAATTGAATTGTATTAAAATAATTTTAATGCTATTTTATTATTTGATTTTATGAATTATGTTTAGTTTTAATTTTACGATATTGGGTGACAACAGAGGTGTCTATACAGCCAAGATGAGAATGCAACTGACACCAAAAAGGGCCAAGACGCTATGCAGTTCGTGGGCCTTGGCATCATAAAGAAAATCTGGGAAATTCTAGAAGGATCCAAAGCGACGCTAAAATGCCCAAGGGTCGTTGTGGGTCCAAAAGATTTTTCAAGATGTTTTTAAATTTTATTTCATTTTATTTAAAATTATTTTTCTTTTTCTCTCTCTCTCTCACTAGATTCCAACGGACCACATATCCAAGTTTAAAATTAAATAAATATTTACCGAAATAACATTAGCTTATGTAGAAAATTTTACAACACAAATTTAATCTTCATTATTTTTACAGTTTCTCAAAAAAATTCGTTGCAAAAACTTATTGTTGGGTCATGATAATATTACATACATTACGCAAATTGTATTACTGCAATTGAACTCAATGATTCTTTTTAGTTTGAGCATAATTCTAGAGACAATATAATTGTATATATTTATCATATATATATATACGTACGTTTAAAATTGCTTGAAGCAACCGAACAAACTTTTGCGTGCAGACATATATATGTACTCTCTTTGTACATTTATATATATTCGTAATGTCATAATCCAGTATCATCAAGAAATAAAAAATATTTTAAATGACTTGCAACTGTATATGCTCATATATAGTCAACAAATTCATATCAGGCTAAAGTAATTTCATTTTTTTCTTTCAAAACAATACTGTTTATCATAATGTTCATAATAAATATTTAAAATTATCAAACTTTAAGTTTTTAATTACCAAACTTTAATTGATTTATAAAGAAAAATGCTTAGGGAGTTAAACGAAATGCAACTTATGTTTTAGTTAATGTCTGATCACATAGTGCATTTACCTACTTGTGTCGTTGATTTTTTTTTTTTTATAAATTTTCCCAACTATTTATAATTGATAATAGAAAATTTCAACTTTGAAAATCAATAAGCCATTTTTTTTTCTAAACCAAGTGCTATTTATTATTGTTAAAAATATATTTTAAGCTGAAGAAAGTTTTAAAATTTTAATAAAATCTGGTAAACTTAAACACACACACACACACATGTATATATAAATAAAAATAACACAACAAAAACAACATATATTATATACTGGTTATAAATCGTTAATACAGATCGGCACGCGATCCCCGGCTCGTTATGTTGATGCATGGTGGATTCTGATATCCCGGGGTGTTACGGTAGCTTCTTAGCTATCTTTGCTCGTGGTACCCACAGGGTTGAGAAATACACACATTTATACATATAACACCTATATATCCATACACTCATTTATTTACTATATATATAGTTAACGTTACATGCAACTTTTTTTATTTTATTATTTTTTTTTTTTTTT
>MKYW01000045.1:290735-328600 GCA_015776835.1 Aphidius ervi
AAAAAAAAAAAAGTAATTTTTAATAATACGTTGACATATTCATTCATATATTATTAATATATTCTTTTGTTTTTTAATAAAAAAGATAATTTATATATTAAAAAAATATTAATTAAGGTAATTTGATAAATTATAATCGTGTATAGATGACCATCACACTTATCTGTATATATACAAAAAGAATATTAAAATTTAAGTTTCATGAACGTAAATTACGTTCATCCCTTTTTTTTTTTTTTTGTTTAAGAAAAATAAAAGATTCATAAACATAGCACATGAATCAAGGGACCGCCTTCTTTGCCAAATTATTAAAAGCTAAACTGCCTTTGATTTATAAACGCTTGCACACGCTGTGAGAAACCTTTACTCTTTATAGTGGAGAAATTCTCTCTGAGTCTACAACGAAAATGAAAGATGAAGAAGAAGTAAAGGGGTGAAAAAGAAAAAAAAAAAAGAAGAAATACGTGGGGGTGAAGTAAAAATGGGTGAGATTAATTTTATTACTTCCGCTTGAGTAATTATTGCATTACTTCAATGTTGGAAAAGTTGCCCTCATATACCTCTTTATTTTTATAGCCATTTATAAATATACCTATATTTTATTTTTTCTATTTTGTTTTTAGCTCTTTTATTTTTTTTCTTTGCATTCAATTGCACTGTTATTCGTGTGGAAAATTTTTTCAACCACAAGAGAGATATTTTTTTATGTATATAAAACACTCAATGTATATTATAAACAAGTTGTTAATTAATATCTATTTTATATTTAACTGTATATAACTTAAAAGTTGTTGAAAAAAAAAAAAACCTATATAATTAATTATCAATGACTTTTAAGTTGATTATTTTTATTATTAATTAATAACATGACATATTTTTATGAAAATATAATTTATAATATTTAAAATATACTCAAGGTGAAAGAGCATCGATTTAATCATCTTATTTTTAATTGAATATTTTTCTTATTTTCTGCTTATTTTATTCCATCAATATATATTTATATATATGAATTTTTTTTCAACAGAAACAAATTAACTTTTGTATATTTTATTTTTTTATTTAATAGCGATTAAATGTTAAATTTGCATGGTAAATAATAAAAAAATAAAAAATAAAAATGGAGTGAGAAGGTGGACGTTGAAGGGGCGTTGATAATGTTGGTAATGCGTAAATGATCGTTGCTTTGAGAACAAGACATGCCGCCGGGAATGACGTAAAGAGGATTAATTCAATATCCGATGTAAAATCAATCAATGAAAATTGATATTGTTAGTGTATATGTATACTTGTCGGTGTATTAATTGATTGCATGTTAATGAAAAAAATAATATATAAAAATAAAATAATAATAAATATAAAAATAAATGAAAGTGTGTTATTTGATTTTTATTTAATATAGTGTACTATGTAATCAGTGTAAATCAGAGAACGTGTAAATCACTGGTTGGTAAAATTTAACAACCATCAACATTGTAACAAGTAGCAACATCTTTTTTTTTTTTTTTCATTCAGCAAGTATTATAGTGAAGTTTATTATCGTTAACTGAATAAAGTGTTCACAACCAGTGTTTTTTCTTTTGTTAATTTTTGTTATTAACAAACTGTGTAAACAATTAAATATAAAAAGACACAATAAATAAATATACAATTGAATAATAAAAGTGTAAAGGCCACTGACATGTCTGAGATTGAAAAATAAATAGATAAAAATATATATATATTAAATAATAGGCGTGTCAATGACACTACCATCTGTTAAATTTTTATGATTAAATCATCATATAATTATACAATTAAAAAAAATAAATAAACAAATTTTTTGACAATATTTAAATACTTGTGTTTTTTTTTTTAATAATTGTAAAATTTATTTGTCTCTATATAATATGTAAATAATCTATTTTTGCTTGGATATATTTTTTAAAATTTTTAATAAAAATCTACAAAAAAAAAAAAAATAATGAAAATAAAATTTATCGCCTCTGATCCTCGCCCCCATATTCCATTTGTATAATATAATTTCATTGTAATTTTAATGAGGGTTATCTCGATCACACGAAGATTTTTCAAGCCAGTCTCTCACTTCATTCAAATGTTAAACTGCTAAATGCATATATATACCTGAAAATGTCACGAGGCCGTTGAAAAAATGTAACAGTATATATTATATACGTAAAAATATATCATTTTTAAATATACAATATATATTTTTTTCCTTATTTATATTTATTCTTTTTAAAACTCTAATTTACCTTATTATCTTTTTTTTTATAAAAATAAAACTGCGAACGTCAGACTGCAGTTGGCTGCAGAAAAATGCAGAAAAAAAAAAGAATTTAAATAATATATAGAATAAATAAAAAAAGGATAAATTGGAGAAATTTAGGAATAGGGGATGTGCGCTTGATTTTTCAGGCGTGAGGATAAATAAAAATGACCTGAGGATAAAAAGGGTGGTGAATGAGTTAGCTATATAGATGAAACAACCACGGGATATGGCGTGTCACTCAAAGAAGCCGGCGGCTATCGTCAAAATAAATAAAAAAAATGAATAAAAATTATTCTCAAACCAATCATCATTATGCAGTTCTGCATGGACCAGTGAACGCAATTTTCTACTCAATATTGTCAGTTGCATGCTCATCCTTGTGACTCTCAATATTTTTTCAAATTCAAACTATTTATTATACATATATATTTTTGTAATATTTTTTTAAAAAAAAAACTTTAATATATTATTTGGATGATAAAAAAGTATCGTTAATGTTTATTTAATAAATTTAATTAAAAGAATTTTTCTAGACAAGTTGAATTGAATTAAAAATACTTTTTAATTATATTTGAAAAGTAATTTTCTCATTTATCAAAAATAGCCTAAAGCGAGTTGACAAACAGTGGTCAGTTTATCTGATAAATAATTGACAAAATAAAAATAATTTAAATATAATAATTGACAATTTTAAATATTATATTTTCATACAGAAGAATGAACACAATGTTTTGATTAAAAGACATATCCTGAGGCAAATTTATATTTACAAAATTTTAATTGAGGTCAGTTTGTATAAAAAAAAAAAACTAATTTATATCATTGTTTTAATAATTATTTTCATGATTGTTTTGTGGATGTTTAAATTTACAAAGAAAACATTCATGTGTGTTTTATTCTCGCATGAAAGAAATAAAAAAAAATAAAATATATATTTTTTTAAATTCTCTATATGCATTTATATAAATTTACTTTCGAAAAAAAAAAAGTAAAAAAAAAATATTAAAAGGGTATAAATTATGGAAAAAATTGTTTAGTTATATTATTAATTTTTTTATGTTTCGTTTTACTGGATAGTTAAAAAATTACAAATAAAATGTGCATCTAAAATTTTAGTGCAGATTATATATATTGCTTGAGGCTAATTCTGTGGATTTTTGGCAATGTCTGATGGTCGGGTTATACCACCCCGTGTGTAGAGGCACTTATCTCATCGCCACCTTGATGCACCAACCCGATTGATTTAAATCATGACAAGAAATATGCCTTGTATAATAATCATCTGCTATACTATTGTGCACGCAAATATAATGCATTTAACATTGTTTAAACTAATATTTATCCAAGGGACTATTCATAATATAAATTATTATTTTTATATTTTTTATAAAGCCAAATTAAATCACTCTAAATTACGCTAAATTTATATATTTTAATTACAAAATTTTATTGAATTGAACATCGAAAAAAAAATCAAAATAAATTTCTTTTAGGATTTAAAAAACTTCATGCGGATATTTTTTTATTTTTAATTTGTCTAGCACAGATGTTTATTTTTTTTCAAATGCAGTTTACAATAAACTCTTTATAAAAATTTAGATTTTTTTTATAAACGCAAATAGTTATGATTGCTTCAATTTAAACATCTGTTTAGTTGTAAATACATAAACCCGTAAAATTTATATTTATTTATAATAATTTTATTTTGTTACTATATCAAATAGCCATAAAATATATAAAAAATTATTTTATATATTTTTAAATAAGTTTGCGTGCCGAGGTTATAAAATTATACCAAGAAAAAAAGAAATACCCTGTGTTCTTAAAGAAAAAGGTGTCCTCATTCGTGCAGTTGAGAGAGTAAAGGGTCAGTATTGTTATGTCTAGGTCACATCGTATTTTCTGACATATGACACCCACTATAGGGTGATTCATTTCCTCTAGATCATCATCATCATAAACATAATCATATTTATCTGCATCATATAATCATAATCATCATTATCATAATCGTCAAATAATATCACCCATATTCATATTCATATACGGGGTTGTCACCACTTTTACAGATTTCAACTTGTCACCAGGATGTCTCGAGGTCATCGCGTGCTTTACCAAATCATCCTTGATCCATTCAAAATACAATTCATTTTTTTAATTTAAAAATTTCATTTATTTATTTATAAAACACGCACTCTCTTTCTTGATTTTCAATTGAATTAAAAATTAGTAAAAAAATTTTATCTTATATATACCGTTAATCCAAAAAAAAAAAAAAAAAAAGAAAGAAACTACTCGCAACTATTATTTTTTATGTTCATAAATATATATATTTTTTTTTCTCATGTAAATAGTTGTACAATGCATTCTTGTAACAAGTAAACAAGAAAATTAAATGAAAAAAAAAAAACATATCTATATTTATATTCATAAAAATAAATAAGTAAAAAATTGATTCGTCTGGTGGTTGATTAAAGAGTTTGAAGAGTTCCCACAGAAAAAAAAAGAGACTAAGATCATGGCTTTTCGTGTGCAATAATAAATTGGGGTTTTGTTTGGCATTCGATGGCATGGATGTAACATATGTGTAACGCAATGGGCGTATCCGGTCTCCGGTTGGCCTCTTGCGGTCCCCGTTCAATGTAATATTTGTCAGTTTCTTATTTTGCGACCACAACGACTTTTTTAAATTAAAAAAAAATGAGTACATATACTAAAACTTTGTGAAATAAAAATGAAAAAAAAAAAAAAACATAATAATATCCTAATATTAAGAAAAAATTATCCCATGGTTTTGAATGATTTTTTTTTTTTTCATTTTAAAATTTCTATTCATCGTATAAAATTTAAACAATTAAATTGAGAAAAAAAATAAAAATAATAATAGTCAATATTATTAAACACTCATCACTGTAATTTGAAATAACTTGTATTTTAAATGCAATTTTAAAAGTCATATTAAATCAAATTTTTATTAGTTTAAAATATACTTTTGAATTTTATATATTTTTCTATGAGTAAGTTATTTTACTGTTTATTTATTTATTTTTTAAATATTCAACAAGAGGATTTATGCATGTTTCGAGAAGTTCATACTGGCACTTTTGTATTGTAGGCAATAAGTCATGTTGAATTTTCTCATGTATGACGAACTTACCTATGCAATAATATTCTGGTCGCGAGAAACGTAACGCGATACTGAGTAAGAGCGTTTCTAATTCTTTCGACATCACGTATGGTGAAAAATAAAATATTCTAATGGTTTTTTTTTTTCAAATTTTAATTACAATCACGATAGCAACTTCAAGCAACTTAGTTGTTAAGATAAAAGTCAATAAATTTTTTAAAAAATATAATAATAATCATCAAAAGAATAATTTAAATTATTTTTTTTAAATAACATAATAACTTTATTCTAATGACTTTCATTCTAACTATTGATGATTTTTGCAATTTTTATTGTTGACAAGTTTATGTTTTAATTGTTTTTAAAACCGATAATTTTAACATCTTCTAATATAAAAAGAAAAATGCATTTGCCTCAAGCTTTTTATTCGTCGTTCGAGTTATATGTCAAAATAATTGGAATTAATAATATAAAATTGCAAAAAAAAATAAAAATAATCAGAATTACATATTAAAACTCTCAGGGTAATCTTATTCAGGTGTTGTTTGAATATTAAAAACATAATTTCATGAAAATTTCATATGGAAATATTTTTTTTTAACCAATATATGACCTGCAGCGAAAAATGATGAATTTTGTCTGCAAGTGATGGGGAAATATAAAATTGAAAAAAAAATATAAATAATTGAAATTTATTTTCAAAACTTTAAAGATAATTCCAATGAGGTGTTGTTTAAATTATAAAAGCCTAATTTCATGAAAATTTTTTTTAGAAATATTTTTTAGACAATAATCACTACTTAAATTTCAATTAAATTTTGATAAGTGCCACATGTCTTTGAGCAATATAGAAATGTCTCAAAGCAATGAAATAAGAAAAAAAAAAAAAACAAAAATACTCAAATTTTGGTAGACAATAAGTTGCTTTGTTAACATAAATTTTTTTGAAACCCAATTTGAAAAAATTACATATTTATGAATGTCTAAAAAATGAATTAAAAAACAAAAAATCCTTTCTTACTTTCACCAGGTTGAAAACTTCTAATCTTGGTATTTTTTATTTTTTTATTATAAAATTAAGAAAAAGTGCAAGAAGAAGAAGAGTTAACCTGGGGCAATTTTAAAAGAGTCAAGAGGGTCTCAGGGAGGGCGACGACGTTAGCATATGGGGTTTGCGTGCAAGCCTTCAGCAAAAGTAAGCGTAACAGGTGCACCACTAAAGTTAAGAATTAAACTGAAGGATGAAGAATGAAGGATGTTGAGGAATGAAGGGGAAGAGGAGGAATTGCAAGTTTAATAAATAAAAAAAAAAAATAAGAAAAATAAAAAAAATTGTAATATGGTAAAGAGGCGGTAAATTTTGGTCAATGTCGAATGCAATATGGGAAACTATTATGATTTTCAACTCGACAATTAGACTTCTTGTTGTTTCGGCATCTTTATCCACCCACCTATCATTTATGCTGTTGTTCAAGCATGTCCTTGCACTTCATGTACTAAAAAACATGTGTGTGCTCCCTTCTTATTATTTATATTATTTTAATGCTTCTTTTTTTTTTCATACTGGCCAAAGAAATACAAAAAACAAAAATTATGTGTAATTAAATGAATATACATTACGCATCCTTTTTTTTGTTTGAAAATATATAAATATGAAAAAAAATTAAAAAACCTACAAGAAATATGTAATAATAAATATGTATCATAAGGTCAACAGTATTTATTTTTTATTTCAATAAGATACGAAAATTAAAAATAAGAAAAATTAAATTTACAATAATTCAAATGAATTACAACAAAATTATTAATCAACTCATTAAATTACTGCTGTTAAATAATTACTTAAAGATATTTTTATTGTATTTAATTGCCTGAAAAACCTCACTGATTGGTTTACTGTAATTATTAAAATAAAAATACCAGATAAATATTCTGATTTAATAACTTTATTGTTTTCTTTTAGCTCTTAGATAGAAAAAAAATTTTTAAACATTGAATTGAAAATAAAAAAGAAAAAAAAAAAAACGAAAAAGTATAAGTAATGAAAATGTCTTATGTATTTGTTATAATAGTTTTATTTTCTAACACCTCGTTGTTTTTTTACTGCTGAAGATTGAGAAGAATACTTTGTCCTGATGGCAAATAAGCAACTTGTCGTGAACGTGATAGTTGATATGCAATATCTTCAGCTGCTTCAATTCTTCGAAGTTCAACAAGACCATCACCAGCTTCACCAAGTGATTTGGCAATTAAACTTGCAGCTTGTGCATCACCTTCAGCACTAATAATTGATGCTTTTTTCTGTTGTTCAGCTCTTTCAACAAGAAAACGTGCTTTTTCAGCATCTTGTTGTGCAACTTGTTTCAATTCAACAGCTTGTGTAAATTCTTTACCAAATGTCAAATGAGTAATTGATATATCATCAAGAATAACACCAAATTTAGCAGCACGTTTAGTTAAATCTTCACTAACTTTTTGTGATACAAGTTCACGTTGTGTTATTAATTCAGCAGCATCAAATTGTGCAACAACTGCTTTTAATACTTCAGTTGTAATTGATGGAAGTACTCTTTCATCATAATCAACACCCAAAGTTGTATAAATTTCAGGTAAACTATCAGCAATTGGTCTGAATAATATACGAAGTGTTATATTAACATTTTGAAGATCTTTACTACCAGTTACAACTGGTACATTTCTTGGTCTTGAACGAATATCAAACATAATTGGCTTTTGAATCCATGGAATAAAAAAGTGAGTACCTTCACCAACTACACTTTTTTTAATTCCAACAAATCTATCAAAGATAACTGCTCTCATACCACCATCAACTAAAAAATAATTATAAAAATATTTTAATTAATACAAGGGGTTATTTTACTAAATTTTAATGATTATTGTTGTTGTTGTTTTTTATTTTTTCTTACCATTAAAAAGAGCTGAGTTGACAACTCCACCAGCAAGGGCAACTCCAAGACCAATTTGGCCAATTCTATTGAAAATAGCTGCTGCCATTTTTTCTAATTTTTCAACAACTGTAATTAAAAAAAAACAATCATCAATTAACGTTACTCAGCATCCTCGTGTTAAAAACTAACCTCAAAAAAAAACGTACAATAATTGCAAAATTATTGACAATAAAAAAAGAAAAAAAATACGAAATTGCATCATCTTATTTTTTTTTTGTTCTTCAACATTTAATTAAATGTTAAAAATTATTTTAATAATATTTAATAATTATTATAATAATTGTTGGAATAAATTATATTTTATTAACAACATGACTATTAAATTTCATCAGAAAATGAAACCGGTGAAAACCGGTGTAAATTTTGTCATCTTAATAATAACTTAATAATGTTTTTAATATAAAAAATTTATACTTACATTAATTATTAAATATCCAAAGATGATTGTTAACTTTATTTGTCCTTGTTAAATAATTTTAATCAATTATTTGTTGTAAAAATATATCGTGCACTCACAAAAAAAAAAGCAACGAGAATAATCACGAGTCTTCTTCAGTTCACTTTACACGTTATATAACACGAGTTATTTAGTCGGTAATGTAGGATTTTGTTAAAAATTAATAAAGGCGCATTTACACGAGAAATTAAATGGCGACAAATGGGGAATATTCAAATCCGGATAAAAATATTTTTTGGTATTTATAAAAAGACAGACAATATATAAAATAAAATATATGTTTTTGTTGAGATAAAATTTAATTTAACTGATTCACGTTGCCAAATACCTTTCAGAGCGTAATCCCAAGTTGTCCCAGCTACATAATTTATTTGTAAATGAATAGATGGTTGTTTTGTAATCTGTTGTCTTTGATAAAGATGAAAAGAAAAACAAGAAGGTCTCAGCAAAGCCATGTAGATAGTATTTCAAATTGATCCACATTGTCCCAAGTAATTTATTTATTAATTAACTTGTGACTTACTATTTGCTGCACAATCTGTAACACAAGTTGGACAAATGACATTAGTTATTAATTGATAAAATAATTAAATACATAAATACAACAATAAGTAATTCAATTGGTATAGATATAACTAAATCAACTTGATTGGTACTTTTTCTTAATTAAAAAATGACTACTCACTTGATTGTTGGACGACTTTGTCTTCAATTTAACTTTAATGATTTACTGCTAATGTCGTTCTCTTTAATCTTGGCTTCAACAATGAGTTTTGGTAATTGTCAAAGCGTTGATTATCACCATAAACAATCACAGCTCTAGATAGTATAACAAAATATAAAAATACATTATTAAAAATGAGTCATTCACACAACTCTTAATAAAATAAAGTTTGTTTAAACAATGTGTAAACCATTTGTTTAAAAACAATTAACAAAACAAACATACCAAGTATTGTTGTCATCATCAGCAGTTGAATCAACTGGTACTATGTTTAACAGTTGATCTCTTGACATTAATGTTTTGGCTATAAAAGCTGTTAACTTATTGTTATCTATAAATATAAAAAACCAAATTATTTAACCATTTATAGATGATGTTTTTATTTAATTAATAAAAACTAAAATAACTCACTGTTTCCTTGAACTACTTAGTCTTGAATCATTCTTTAATATTCACTCTATATGACATTCTTCTGTCTTGTTGATTGTTAACATAAACAACAGCTCAGCTGTAAATAATAAAACAAATTGTTCATTTTGATAAATATTAACACAACCAATGAGTTAAAATTATTAATATTTTATTCAACATACCATAAATCACCAGCTTCAGCACCATGAAGATGACCAATCATAAAGAATATTTTTGTTATTGTATTATCAACATCTCATGTTGGATTGTACATGATTGTTGTTCATTGATTTATGCCTCTCTAATTATCAAATCTGAAAAAATATAAATTGTTAACATTAAATTCATTGAATAGTTGTTTGATGTTGTATTTTTGATAGTGTAAAAATTATTGACACAATAAAACAGGACATGTATGACATTTATAATAAAAAATAAAATTAAAATTGACACAATAACATGTTGATTGACATTTTAATAAAAACAAATACTATGTTTTCATTCTAATGACAACAAAATCATGAAAAAAATATTAAGGAATCAATGTTGTACACAAACAACACAATGCAAATGTTTGTACACATTAAATATTTTTTTTTTAACAATTAATTTACTTTTGATAATTAAATCTAACCTCAAAATATTTATATATTATTCTGGTACATATTAATATTTAATTAATGGATATACTATTATTTATTAATTAGTTTATTTATTTAGAATTGTAAAAAGTAAAATTATGATTTTTCACGAACTTATTACTCCAACTTTCGTAGCAAATTGATTGGCGTCTTTTTGTAGTTTTCTAGCCATTGTCAACACTGACAGTAAGTGTTTTTTTTTTCGTAGAATCACCAATTACTTTAATTCACAACATTTTTCACGGTTTAATTGAACAATTTTAATCAAATTTATAAATATTTGGATTGATAATACACATCAAAGTCTAATCGAAGCAGGACGAGAGCGAAAAAAAGACCTGACCGTAAAATGGCGGAAGTAAACTGTGGCCACATAACAACAAGAATGTATGAGTAAGAAGTTTGTTACAATTTTTTTTCACCCGATGGCGTTAAATCATTTTTCTGCAAAAAAATTCTACTAGATGGCGTTTACTAATCTTTCCATTGTTTTCATAAAATTATTATAAAAAAATTACATAACAATAAATAAATAAATTGTAAATAAACAATAAATAATTATTTATCATTATCAAATTAATTACAATATATTTATTTTTAAAAAATGAGAAAAGTAATTTAGTGCTTTTCAAAATTGAGTAAAAAAATTAGAACAAAAAATAGATATTAACAAAAAAAAAAAAACATAATAATAGTAATTGGAAAAATAAATTATAAAAAAAGTCAACGTAATCCCTTGGCAATTGGTCCTTACTGTGTAATTTTTGACAATATAATTATACAGCTAAAGTATTGTTCATTAGTATTAATAAATTATTGAATTTCGTTGAGTTAAATTAAAAAAAAAATTAACTATGGCACTGAGTGTACTTAGATCAAGAGGAATAAATATTGTTCGACAATTAGAAGCAACTCAAATTATTGTACAAAAATTTATTAACACAAATGATTCAATTATTCGCAACTATAGCCAGGTAATTTGCTGTCAAATGATAAATAAATAATATGTTTTTGTTGAAAATTTATAATTCCAGGTTGGACTTGACATACTTGTCTATATAAAAATTTTTAAATGCATTATTTTTCATATTTTTCTTTACGTAATCAATAAATAATTACCATTGAATAACAAAAAATGAATAAACAAGATATTATTGCATTTGTGTTGATTAAATATTCATGAGAATTAATATTTCTAACTGAAAATAACGATAAAATAATTATTATTATTTTCATATTTTCAAACAACAAGCTTGATTGTCGTTTGTTTAATCTTGTTTTGTTTTTTTTTTTTATTATTATTTTATCTTGAAATAGAAAATGTTTATTAACAGCTAGACACACAAATAAACACATACATTTATAAATTTAATTCAAAAGTATGCATGTATTTGTGGGACACTAGGTTTAGACCGGTTTTATCACTCACGTTTTCTCCATTTACAAGATTGCTTTGTTACTCTAATACATCTAGCAAAATTACCAAGCCACAATTATTTTTCATATAATTTATATTATAAAATATAAAATTTCATAATAAATCATGATGGTTTGTAAATGTGTAATGTTAAATTACAGAATAATAATTTAATTTTTAATTAATATACTAAAATTAAATTATCAATTTTTTTCATTACAGAAAGCTGACAAAGTAGGATATCGTTTAGAGAGAGATACATTTGGAGAACTCAAAGTCCCATCTGATAAATATTATGGAGCTCAAACTCTTAGATCTGTTATGAATTTTCCAATTGGTGATAGTTTTGAACGCATGCCGGTAATATAAATATTTTATAAAACACCATTGATTAATTTTTTTAATGAAAAAATATATATATTTTTAGTATGGAGTAATTGTTGCAATGGGAATATTAAAAAAAGCAGCAGCTGAAGTTAATAAAGAATTTGGATTAGATCCAAAAGTATCAGATGCAATAAGTAAAGCTGCTGATGATGTTATAAGTGGTCAATTATACAATGATCATTTTCCATTAGTTATATGGCAAACTGGTTCAGGTACACAATCAAATATGAATACAAATGAGGTAATATCAAATCGTGCTATTGAACTTCTTGGTGGTGAATTAGGATCAAAAACACCTGTTCATCCAAATGATCATGTTAATATGTCACAAAGTTCAAATGATACATTTCCAACTGCAATGCATATTGCTGTTGCATTGGAAATTAATAAAATTTTATTACCTGGACTTGAAAAACTTCATGCTTCATTAAAATGTAAATCTGAAGCATGGAAAAATATTATTAAAATTGGAAGAACACATACACAAGATGCAGTACCATTAACATTGGGTCAAGAATTTTCTGGTAAATATTTTTTAAAAAAAATTATTAAATCAAGAAGATGTTTAAAAAAATATAATACATAATTAATATTTTTAGGATATGCAACACAAATTGAGTATGGTATTTGTAGAGTTAAAGATACTCTACCAAGACTTTATCAACTTGCTCTTGGTGGTACTGCTGTTGGTACTGGTCTCAATACAAGAAAAGGATTTGCTGAAAAAACAGCTAAAAGAATATCTGAATTAACAGGTTATCCATTTGTAACAGCTCCAAATAAATTTGAAGCTCTTGCAGCACATGATGCTATTGTTGAAGTTCATGGTGCTTTGAATACACTTGCTGTATCAATAATGAAGGTATTTAAAAAAACCTTTAAATTATTCTAAAACATTTTTGTATTATTTTCTATTTATTTATTTATTTTTCTAGATTGCCAATGATATTAGATTTTTAGGCAGTGGACCACGTTGTGGTTTAGGTGAGCTATCTTTACCAGAAAATGAACCAGGTAGTTCAATAATGCCTGGTAAAGTTAATCCAACTCAATGTGAAGCAATAACAATGGTTTGTGCACAAGTTATGGGAAATCATGTTGCAACAACAATTGCTGGTAGTAATGGACATTTTGAATTAAATGTATTTAAACCAGTTATGGTTGCAAATACACTTAGATCAGCAAGACTTCTTGGTGATGCTGCTTCAGCATTTACTAAAAATTGTGTTGATGGAATTGAACCAAATATTGATAACATTGACAAAATTATGAATGAAAGTTTGATGCTAGTCACTGCTCTCAATCCTCATATTGGATATGATAAAGTAATTTAATTTTTTTATCATTTATTAATTTATTATCACATTAATAAATGTCGTAATTTATCTCAATAATTAATTGCCCTATTTATTTTTTTTTTAGGCTGCTAAAATTGCAAAACAAGCACACAAAGAAAAATTAACATTAAAAGAATCAGCATTGAAAAATGGATTGACTGAAGAACAATTTAAAGAGTGGGTTAAACCTGAACAAATGCTTGGACCTAAATAAATCATCAATCATCATCATCATCATTGTGTGATTATTTAATTCACTTTGTTATAAATAAAAAAATTAATAAATTATAAATATTAAAAATGAATTTTAAAAGTATTTTAATATTAATTATTCCCAAGAGAGAGAGAAAGAGGGTAATCTTTTTCGAGGTCAAAGATTAAATAACGATATTAAACTTGGTGATTATTATAATTTCTTTTTATTCTAGTATATTAAAAATGTTGTGTTCAATTAGAGCTGTCTTGTTGAATAATTTCGGTACAAGAAATTATGGAAAAGTTGGAATAATTGGTGTACCATTTGAAAAAGGCCAAGTAAATAATTTTTTATATATTTTAAATTATTTATTCAGTTAATTTAACTTTTTTTTTTTATAGAAAAAATTTGGTGTAGAGCTTGGACCAGATGCAATTAGAAATGCTGGATTATTAAAAGATCTCACGACTCTTGGTAATAATAAAAAAAAAAAAAGAAAATTAAATAATTAATTAAAAATAATTTATAATAATGAGAAAATTAATTATAAATTCAACAGATTTGGATGTTAAAGATTTTGGTGATATAGATTATTATCCTGAAACAACTGGTGATATAATAAATATGCCACATTTAAGTCATGTTGCAGCATGTACTAAAAATTTGTCAAATCGTGTTCAAGAAGTCATGAATGAAAATAGAGTTGTTGTAACACTTGGTGGTGATCACAGTGTTAGTGTTGGAACAATTGATGGTCATGTTAAATCAAAACAAAATGTTGGAGTACTGTGGGTTGATGCACATGCTGATTTAAATACAAATATAACAAGTAACAGTGGAAATGTTCATGGTATGCCAGTGGCACTAATAACATCAGAATTATCAGATTATTGGCCACATTTACCTGGCATGGATTGGCAAAAACCAATGCAAGTTTATCAATCAAATTATTTTAAATATATTCAAGTATTTATCAATCTTAAATATGAAGATTTTTGTTCTAGGTTGTCAATTAGAAATGTAGCTTATATTGGTCTAAGATCAGTTGACAGATATGAAAGATTAGTTATTGAAAAATTTGGAATAACAGCATTTGGAATGGAAGACGTTGAAAGATATGGTACAAACATAATATCATCATGTTTTGTTCAATTAAAAAAAATAAATTTTAATAAGTTTTAATATTGTCTTTATTTAGGAATTCATGATGTTGTTCACATGGCTCTTAGTCGAATTGATCCACATTGTAATAAATCTTTGCATGTCAGTTTTGATATTGATTCATTGGATCCTTTAGAAGCTCCAAGTACAGGAACTCCAGGTTCTTTTCAATGACTAAATAATTGTTTTCTTTTTTTTAAATAATCTATTGCTTCATTGAAATATTTTTTGTTCTTTCAGTTAGAGGTGGACTATCATTGAGAGAAGCTATTCATTTGATGGAAGAAGTTCATAGAACACATCGATTAAATGCCATTGATTTAGTAGAAGTTAATCCAAAAATTGGTGATGATAATTGTGTAAAACTAACAACTGAAGCTGCAATTCATGTTTTACAAGCTGCACTTGGTCACACTAGACGTGGTCTTAAAGTACCAGCTGGAATAACAGATATACCACTTCAAACTTTTCGATAACTATCTATTCATTTAAAACTTTTATTTTTAATTTAAAAAAAAAATCTAATAAATTGTTTAATATCAAATATTATTTATTAATATTTTTCGTATCATGAAGATTTTTAATTATAACTGATGTTTCATTTTTATCATCAACTCTTAGCTCAATTTTTGGAACATAAAATTCATTTTTTTCTGCATCAGTTATGATGATCCAGTATCTAACTTTTCCAGTTGTTAATGAACCTTTTACTGGAATTGTAAACCATTTAACATTATCTTTTTGACCACAAGTATCATTATCACCAATGTCTATTCTTCCTGGTTCAATTGGTTCACCCAATAATTTTTTTGCATCTTGATTTGATGTTAAACACTCAATTGTTTCACAATATGATTTTGATTTTTTAATTTTTTCTTGCATTAACCATCTTGTTGTAAATCCAGCACCTGGAATTGCCATTCCTATTAAACCAGCTACTAATCCTAATGATGTTATACTTATTTTATTCATTTTTTATATTATCAATTAATATTTTCAGCAATTAATTATCAACTTTTTGAAAATATTTTCTTGATGTGTTTTTTTCTCTTTAGGTTATGTAAGACGTACACGTTTTTTTTTTCTTCAAGTAATTAATGGTCTTTTATGATGTAAAAAAATCTTGATATATTTATAATGATGACACATTTATTCCAACGATTATATTCATTAGAAAGAACAATAATTATTTCATTTTTAAATTTAATGTTTAATAATAAACTTCAATTCAAAACTCGCCATGTTTTCGTAGCGTTAAATAGTGTCACGTGATTTGTCAATAAAAATTCCGTGATTTCAACAACAATGATCTCTAAAATAGTATTTGCTAAAACCACGGAAATATAAAACATAAACACAAAGAAAGAGAGTAAACGCATGTTTGTTTATTTATTTTATGTCTTATTCAATTCATAAAATTATAAAACTGTTCATTCACTCGTCAATGTTTACTATTGTTAATTTGAAAATTTAAATTTCATTTTGTTTTCTTTGTAATACGTAATTGTTATAATCATCAAGAATTAAAAAGTGTAGGTATACATAAAAAAGTGTTGCATAAGAAAGAAAAATATATATAAACACAATCAGCTGTGTTTATTTTTATACTGTTGTGTTTACAAAATGTCAAAAGTTTAAAAAAAATAATAGAACAATGAAAACATCATAACTATTTATAGAATAATAATTCAAACAAAGTGCATTAGTGTTTAGTATTTATCAACAATAGTAAGGTTTTAATAAAGTCAATTTTATTGACGTCAACAACAAAACACTCATCTTTAATTTATAATTTTTATCATTGTTATTATTATTTGTATTGTTGTTGTTGTTGTAATTAGTAAGGTGAAAAAATATCAAAAGAAAAAGATAATTAATCATTGATTTTATTAATTAATATATTTTTGTTTAGACAGGTTGTTATATTCACAAGGTCAATAGCAAAATGAAACATAATATTAACCGAGACCAAGGTCATTGTAACATCTAGGATTGATTTGTGCATTTGTCAACAATACTTTGACGTGTAAAACCACAAACATAATTGTAAAATATTGAAAAGAAACTTAATTAGATTATATTTCAACAAGATATAATGTAACAAACAACTCTCCCACTTTAAAAACATAAAAAAAAAAACAAAATCAAGTAATTATTCATTTGCATTAATTAATGATTAACTTTTAATTTAATATTTTTCAATTTTATATATTTATCGTTATCAAAATTATATTATTTATTATCACAATTTTGTATTGCGGTGCAATATATTAATACTGTCCTGATTTGCGACAATTTTAATTATAGATGGTACAATGCACTTTGTCTTTAATTTTTTTTAAACATGAAAAAAAATTCAATTCAGTTGATATTTAGTCAATAAATAAAGCTTTAATTATTTGCATGAAAAAAAAAAAAATAATTCTAATTTAATAATTTAAAAAAAAAAACAAAGATTATTTTAATAAGAACAATCAGTTAATTATAATATTGCATATTAATTTCCATACGTCATAATCAGATTGAAAAATTTATAAAAAAAAAGTGTTTTTAATTTTAATCAAATGCATAATTAATATCATGACGTTGAAAAGCTCTTGTTTACAATGAAAAATTTTTTAAATAATAACGTGTATTTTGTAAATATTATTTTAAAATTTTGTTATTTATAAAATGATTAATTTTTTGGTGAGAAAATAATTGATTAAATTAATAATAATAATAAAAACAAGTTCCAGAAATTACGATGAATGAAAGTAGTTAAAAACAGTGACACTATCTTGTCGTTTAAGTTCGGAGTTCAAATATTTAATCACCATTGCTTTTCAATGTTTCATTTTAATTTTTTTAATATACATATATATATTAATTTTTTTTTTTTCTTTTCAAGATTCTGATGTCTCAGTTTGCTTATTAAAGATTTATTAGTCGCTTGTGTCTGAGCTTGAGTGATTGACGGTCTTGTATATATATATATTTCTTAATCACTTTTATATGTAAAGTGATGTGATAATTGATCGTAATAAAAACTGTAGACATAAATTGATACAAGTTTGTTAAAATGGTGAGCAAATTACCACAAGAATTTCGTAGATATCATAGAAATCGTAATCAACTTCGTCATATATTTAAAGAAACAAAGCGAACATTAGAAATAATAAATCAAGAAAATTTTTTCCCTGATGGTAAATATTATTATTATTTTTATTAAATTATATATAAATTATTTTTTTAAGTTTTATAAATTTGAATAAATTAAAATCTTTTACAGAAAATATTATTGAAGAACTACAGCCATCAGTAACTCTTGAACGATTAATTCATATTCTTGAGAATCAACCAGCTATTGTAATATCAGGTCAAGATTGTAAATCAAAAACAACATTAATAAATCATTTACTTGGTGAAGAGATATTACCACTTGTTGAGGGACAATGTAGATGGATAAGATTTAGCTATGGTAATTTAAATAACATAAGTTTAACGCTTGGCTTAGAATATGAAGTTATTGAACCAACTCAATCAAATGAATTACCCTGGACAACAATTCCAATTGATTATTTAACAAAAACAGATACAGAAGATCCAAATTGTCCAACAATAGTTGATGTTAAACTTGATAAACTAATATTAAAAGATGGTGTTCAAATATTTATTGTTCCTGATATGACAGCAATAAAACATATTGCAAATTGTACACTTGGAATATTACCAATATTTATATATGCATTTAATGATTATCCTTTAACTGATGAAAATATAAATGAATTACGTGAACTAAAAGAAACATATCCATATAATCCAGTAATATTTATTTCATCATTATCAAATATAACATTTGATAGTATTGATGCTGATTTAACTGAATCAGAACAGCATAGATTACAAAATCAAAGTGAATTATTATTAGCAAATAAAACAACAACAACAGCAACAACAACAACAACAACAACAAATGTATCAAATGAAAATATAAATATTGGAAGATTAAATAATTTAGGATTAAAATGGCTTGATGAACTTGGTAATTTAGGTTTTTTTAAAACATATGAATCAGATGAATTTAATTCATCAAGTGATTTAGTTGAATCATTAAAAAATATTGATCGTATACATTATTTTATAAGAACACGTTTACAATTATATTTAATTGATGCTAGTAATTATTTAAATGAAATACATACAACATCATTACGTAAATTTATATTAAGTGCATTTGATATGGCAAGAGAAATTCAAATAACACCAAGAAGAATTCAATATGCACAAAAAAAAGAAAATGAATTATATAAAAGTTTAATGAAAGTTGTTAGTAAAAATCAAGAAGAATTAACTGATTTAATACATAATACAATTCAAACAATGAAAAATGAATTTTCATTAATTACAAATGATTCTTGTAAATCAGAAAATAAAAATTCAAATAATGATGGTGATGAAGAAAATAAACAATGGTGTGCAACAGTTAGATCAGCAACAACTGAAGTACAAAGAATTGTATTAAGTCATTTAAGTGAAAAAGTTGCTAAACAATTAGTAACATCAGTAAATTGTTTACGTGAAACATTTGTTGGTACATTACAAAGATGTTTATATGAATTAGAAAAAACATATGATAATGATAATAATTTATTAGCAAGTGATGCATTAAAACAAATATTATCAGCTGCATATAATGTTGAACTTCATAATTCATCACCATCACTTGTACATTCATTTTTAGAACGTTTACGTCAATTATTTAAATCAATGCCATTACCATGGACACCAACACCAATTTTAGATGATTCATGGAAAAAAAAAATAACAATTGATATATTAAATTCATTATCAGCAGCAAGACTTGCTAAAACAATATCAGCACAATTTAGAGATAAAATTAAATCATCACATGATTCATTTCATTCAGCATTGAGATCATTAGAAAATCATTATTCTGGTAAATTAGAAAGAACAGAAGAACAAAGAATAACAATACGTAAAATATATGCACCAAAATTAGCTAAATTAGCATTAGAATCAACATCAATGAGTGATATGATACGTTATGGTATACCACATCAAGGTAAAGAAATTGGAAGAGGACAATATGGTGTTGTATTTTCATGTGATGGATGGGGTGGTGCACCAGGACCATGTGCTGTTAAATCAGTTGTACCACCAGATGAAAAACATTGGAATGATCTTGCTATGGAATTTTATTATACACGTACAATACCAAATCATAAAAGAATTGTTAAACTACGTGGTTCAGTTATTGATCATTCATATGGTGGTGGTTGTGGTCTTGGTGCTGCTGTATTATTAATAACAGATAGAATGACACGTGATTTATATTGTGGTATACGTACTGGTATAACATGGATTGAAAGAATACAAATATCAATTGATGTACTTGAAGGAATACGTTATTTACATTCACAAGGACTTGTACATCGTGATATTAAATTAAAAAATGTTTTATTAGATATTGAAAATCGTGCTAAATTAACTGATCTTGGTTTTTGTATAACTGAAGCAATGATGTCTGGTTCTGTTGTTGGTACACCAGTACATATGGCACCAGAATTATTAACTGGACATTATGATAGTAGTGTTGATGTTTATGCATTTGGTATATTATTTTGGTATTTATGTGCTGGACATGTACGTATGCCATATGCATTTGAACAATTTCATAATAAAGAACAGCTATGGACAAGTGTTAGAAGAGGTAATTTTTATTTTTATAAATATTATATTTATAATACATAATAAGCTAAATAATAATTTAAAATTTTTCATTTTTTTTTTTCAAGGTTTAAGACCAGAACGTCTTCCACATTTTGAAGATGAATGTTGGCAATTAATGGAACAATGTTGGGCTGGTGAACCATCAAAAAGACCGCTATTAGGTGCAATTTTACCTGTACTTGAATCAATACTTGAAAAAACAGAAAATAATTTAACGGGAAATGATAGTGAAAGCTCAAAACAATCAAATTCATCTGAGACTATTCGTAATCCAGTTCTTGCACTTGCTGAACCAAATAATCAAAGAGGCACAACGGCAAGTCTACATCCGAGGCGAAGGCCTCTACGAACTATCAAGCATCCTGTCCTTCATATGACTAATCTTTTTAATACCAGCTTGTGTTCGAATTTATACATGCAAATGCGTGAATTTTAATTTATTTTTTATTATCTTTTTTCTATCAATAACCAAATCTCTTCTTTTTTTTTTTTTTTTTTATACTAAAAGTATAAAAATATAAACGTAGTTAGTATCTATGCTTCTCTAGTTATCAACAATGAAAAAAAAAAATTGCTTGCTTTATATATATATTTTTTTTTTCGATTTTGTAGAGCAAAATTGCCTTGAAGAATTTTTTTTTTTTTTCTTCTGTTAATACTCACTTGTTGATTAACAAGTAATCAAGCTTTTATTATTATTATTATTATTTCGTTTTTTGCCTTTTGTAGAATTTAGTATCACTGTTAGCATTGTTGTTATGTATAAAATTTACAAGCGACCTTATTAAGTTTACTGCTTTTTGTGTAAGATAATATTTAATCATTCTTCGTGTTTTTGTTTTTTTTTTCTACTTTATTTAAAATTGTCTCGTTACTTGCATAAATAATAAATATTTCTATTTATGTTTATCTCGTGATAAATATGTTTTTAGCGTAAAATAATGTCAACGATTTAACCAATAGTCCATTGCTCCCATTCGGTACTACAAATAATTGTTTTTTTTTTTTTTTTTTTCTTTATTTTTTCGTGATTAATTGTTATATTATTATATCAGAGTTAATAATCAATTAATTTTTTTTATTTTATATATTTTTTTCTACTTAATGTCAATAATTTTTTATGGCTTCATTTATTATAATTAAATTAAACTTACGACGTTGTCGAACGCGAAAACGAAATAAATATTTTACAATGATTAAATATGTTACATTTGAAAAAAAAAATATTTATTGTAATAATAAAATCATTGTATTGGAAATTTTTATAAATAAAATATATATATATTTTTCGTAATCGTCGTTCGTACATCGTTGATTTATCCACTTATTATTTTTTTTATTTATTTTTATTATTTCTCATTAGCTTCACAATACTGTAGAGCAAAAATAATATCACATTAATTCTGATTTATTTATTAATTATTGTTTATTATTGCTTGATGCAATTATCTTTTATTTTTTTTTAAAAAAACAGCTTTGAAGAAAAATATTTATCTTTGTACAAACAGGGACGACAATTTAATAATAGAATTTTCTGATTCTTTTAAAAATGAATGAATGAAATATAATTCTAATTTTTTATTTTCAGATTGATTCAACTGAATTATCATTAATTGAGACAAAAATACAAAATTATTAAAGAAATATTTCTTTACAAATATCAATAAATTATTTTTAATCAAAGAAAGAGGACAATAAATTAAAAAAAAAAAAAAACCAAGCAAATATATGAAATGGTACGTTTTCTCTGATATGTGAATTAAATTTTTTTTTTTTTCTAATTTATCATTTATTTATTGCAGATGATTTTTACCTTGGAAAAAAAATGTTTAATAATGTGATTAGAGCCTGTGTGATTATAGTATAAATTAATATTATTTTTTTTTATTTTAAAAAAGTAAAATAACAAATATTCATTATTTTTATATAATAAAAAATAAAATTTTATAAATTTTATTATTAAAAATATATTTAATAATTTTATAAATTAAAAAAAAAAATTATTTAATTATCATAATATAATTGTTAATTCAAATAAATTATATAATATTTTTCATACAAGTAAATCAAGACTATTTTTGGCTTTTTCTAAATCATGAAGAAATTTATAAAATTGACTTAGTGTCATTTCAGTAAATACATCCTCTCGTGTACCATCATTATCAAGAATAAGTCTCAATTGAAGAAAAGTTTTTCCAACTTTATCTGATTCACTACTGGCAGCAGTAACTGGAAAAAATTCAGATTTTTTTTTTTTTGATTTTTCATTGACCTAATATAATTAATCAGTCAATAACTAGTGCCAATTTTTTATGATATTATTTGAGTCAATATTTTTTATTTGTATAGGTTTAAAAAATTTATTGAGGTCATAAATTCATCAAATTGTCTACTTTACAATGTACAAATTAATCATAATTTTTATTAATTATTTATATTGTTATTAAGGTTATGTTTACCTCCAAATTTCCAAGAAACATCAATTATTTTACTAGCTGGTACATCCATTATTTTAATTTGATAATAATTTACTTATGTAACACTATATACTCTGTCTTTGTTATGACAATTATTATTTATACAAGGTGATTTAGTATTTGTTTATTTATTTTTTTAAATAAGTAAACACTGTGTGACAGCAGCGTGACACAAATGGTTAAATAGGCCAGTGGCCTTTAAACACAATCCTCTTGCCTCGCATACCCCTCTTCTTGGGTATTTAAAAATAAAAAATGTAAATAAAAAAACAGAGCAACATGTCAAAAATTCATATTGTATTGACATATCGATATCAAAGAAGAAAAAATACTATTAAATTATATTTTTATATATATGAAATATGATGAAATAATTAATTATCAATTTGAAAACACTGTGTATTGTTTTTAATTGTCAAATTTTAATTAAAAAAAAAAAAAGATAAAATTCATTTAAAAATAGGCCAGCATATGATTCAATTGTTTTTTGTTTAAAATGTTTAAATATTGACATTTATAATTAAAAAAAACATGTCAGAAATTTCAAAAGTAAAACAAATTAATAAAAAAAAAAAAACTAAAATTGTTAATAATATTAATAACTATGTTGAAAATAGATTTTTACGAGAATTTCGTGTTGATAAGGTAATCTTTGTAATGACGCATTTAAAGTCTCGACATAATTTTTGTGATAATTTTTTTTTTTAAAATAATGATTATAATGTATTTTTATTTTTATCATTAATATGTCAATAATTTATATAAATAGATTCGTTTACATGAAGTACAAGAAGTATTGGAAATTGCATCGACAAAAACAAAAATGAAGGATCAAAAAAATATTGCTAAATATAAAACAGAACATGTTTGTTATTTAACACCTCCTCAAGGTTTTTATTTTGATAAAATGAAAGAATATGCTGACAGACTTCCTACTGTTGGACTTTTACCAGTAAATTAGTTTAAATTATTATTCAAGGACATGTTGATTTAATTTGAAATAAAAAAAATAATATCTATATGAAAATTACTTAGCAACATAGTGCAACAACTCATTTTGCATAAATAAAAATAATTTTTTTCTTTTGCATAATTACAATAATATAAATACAATCAACATGTTTATATTTTTAAATTTTTTGTTTCAAAAAGCATGTGTTTAAAATCATAATAAAACTTGAAAAGAAAAATTAATTTCTATTCATTTTTTTTCTCATATTTTAGAATTGGGAACGTGTAATTAAAAATAAAGTACCAAGCTTACTTAAAAAAAAATATCCAGTATCATTCAATAATCTCTTGAATGATACAAAAAATCTTCATTTTAATATAATGCATGAAATTGGATTAAAAAGTGTTATATCAAGAGAATTTGATTGGAGTGATTTAGAGGATGCTCCATTTAAATATGACGGTCAAACACCCCATCGACCTAGATATCTTGATAATAGAAATAAAGTTGCATCAAAATATTTTTTATCACATAAATTAATTAAAAATATTTTTTTATATTCATACACAGATTTACCAGAATATGTATGTGATTTTAAAATTTATAAAAAACAAGGTTACATTGATACATCTGAATTTTTTAAAAATATTGATATTAATATTAAAAATACAAAAGCAATTATGACAAATAAATATTATGCACATATTGTTAAATTAGTAACAACTAAAAGATACTTTAATGATGTACCAATTGAATTGTTACCATCATTTTTAAAATGTGCATCAAAATTATTAGCATTGCAAATTATTAAATTTTTAATATCAAGTATTGATCATTTGATGAATGTTTTAAATGATTCTATGTATCGTCCATTATTAAGATTAGAATTAAAATGTGAAAATAATGAATTATATTATAATCCACGTAAAAGCATTGTTTATGATAATTTTCATGAAATTATTAATAAAATTTCAAACATTGCTGCTTCATTGCCAACATTAGAATCTTGGTTAGATATTAAAACTGAAAATGATACAATTTCTGCAATAGTACCTGATTGGTTTATTGAAAAATCACATGAACAATTGACAAATATTTTAGAATATCTAATGGAGCCTTTAAATTCATATATTGATAAACTTGAAAGACATTTTAAAATTGTTTATGATAAAAATACTAAAAAAGATTTAGAAATTTTTATTGCTGAAAATAAAAATTCACGTGATTGTGAAGCTAAAGTTGAATTATTTAATAATTTTATTAGAGATATTAATGGAATGACGAGAAATGAATATTTAGAAATGATTATATTAGGACAAAATTATGCTAAAGATGAGCTAAAAAATTATGCACAAATAATTAGAAAACATATTATATTTGAATTACGAAAAAGACATTATAATTTTAATATTGAAATTTGTAATATTTTTGAAAATATTAAAAAAAAAGCATTAAATATTCCAGATGAGACAAAAGACTTGCTTGAATTAGGTAAGTTGATTATTATTATTTTAAATTTTTAATTGTATGTTTAAGAATTTATTAAAAAAGATTGAAATCTGTAAAATTGAATAATGCATTTATTACTTGTTCACTTGTTAAATTCATTTCTTAAAAAAAAAACATAAATACTAGGTTTTTTTGCTTTGCTTTACATTGTTTAATATTGTTTATAAATTTTTTAAATATACAGGTAAATATATGATTTATGTAACGACAATTTTACTACCAGAATTAAATGAAAAAATAAATTTATCATTATCAATGACAACAAATTTATTAGAAATGATAAATCTTGATAAATATCATCTTGAATTAAATAATGAAACAGTTAATTGGCTTGAAAATATAAAGCCAATAATTGAACAAAGTAATTCAATATATGAACAAGCAAAATTTGAACATGAAGAAAATTTACAAAGTCATATTAATAATATTAATTGTAAAATTGAAGAAAAATTTATGGATTTAATTGTTTTAAATAACATGGATGATATAAATTTAATTCATAATTATATTGAATATATGAGATCATTAATTGTTGATTTAAAAATAAAAGAAGAAGAAATAAAATGGATTAATAATGAAGAAGAATTATTTGGTTTTCCACAAACAATATATCCAAGAATAAAAGAATTAAAAGACATAATAATACCATTTTATGAATTAATATATCGTGGATTATGCTGGAAAAGAAATTGTAATGCATGGCTTGATGGACCATTTGAATATTTAGATGGTAATTTAATTGATAATAAAACAACTGAATATTTTACTGATTTTACAAAAATATATAAAATATATAGAACTAAAATTAAAATGCAACTTGCTGTTGATTATCCATATACATTTAGTGGTTCACCAGATGATCCAGATCCATCACAACAACCATCACCAATGAAATTATGTTATCAATTATTAGAAGATATTAAATGGTTTAAATATTATGTACCAATTTTTATTTGTTTTTGTAATAAAGCACTTAGACAAAGAAATTGGGATGAAATGTCAGCTGTTGCTGGTTATGATATAACACCAAATGCTGGTACAACAATTAGAAAATTAATAAATATGAATTTAATGAATGACATTGATAAATATGAAATGATAAGTACAAGTGCAAGTAAAGAACTAGCACTTAAAGAGTTACTTGATAAATTAATACATGATTGGGATGATGTATTATTTACAACAATGTTATATAAAGATTCTGGTGTATCAATATTAACACAAATTGATGATATACAATCATTATTAGAAGAACATATTGTTAAAGTACAAGCAATGAGAGGTTCAGCATTTGTTAAACCAATTGAAAATGATGTTAAATTATTTTATGATTTATTATTAAGAATACAATGTACTATTGAAGAATGGACAAAAGTACAAGTACAATGGATATATTTATTACCAATATTTTCAAGTAAAGATATTGTTGCACAATTACCAGAAGAAGGAATAATGTTTGATGAAGTTAATTTAACATTTAAAAAAGCTATGGATAATGTATTAAAAGAACCACATGTTAAAGAAACAGCTGGTTCAATTGGTTTATATGAAATAATGAAAAATTCAAATGAACTTATGGAAAAAATTAATGATGGTGTTACAAATTATCTTGAAAAAAAAAGATTATATTTTCCACGTTTTTTTTTTTTAAGTAATGATGATATGTTAGAAATATTATCAGAAACAAAAGATCCATTAAGAGTACAACCACATTTAAAAAAATGTTTTGAAGGTATAACAAAACTTGGTTTTAATAATGAATTAGAAATATATTCAATGTTTAGTGATGATAATGAACAAATTAAAATGCAAAATATTATATCAACAAAAGATGCTAGAGGTTGTGTTGAAAAATGGCTTGTACAAGTTGAAGAACAAATGATTAATTCAATAAAACATCAAATATATTTAAGTTATTTTGATTATGAAAAACGTAAAAATCGAGTTAAATGGTCATTAATATGGCCTGGACAAGTTATACTATGTGTATCACAAATTTATTGGTGTATTGAAGTACAAATATGTTTACGTGTACAAGCAACTTGGGCACTTGAAAAATATTATAACAATCTTAAAGATCAAATGTCTGAAATGGTTAATCTTGTCAAAGGTAGATTGATATATTTAATTGTAAATTTATTCCTTTTTTTTTGTAATATATATTAACATTAATTATTTAGGAAAATTAACAAAACAAAATCGTACAACTCTCAATGCATTAATAACAATTGATGTTCATGCACAAGATGTTGTTAAATTATTAATTGATAAACAAATTACTGATGACATGGATTTTGAATGGTTAGCACAGCTACGTTATTACTGGGAGGATAATGTTCAAGTAAGAATTATCAATGCAACTGTTAAATATGCATATGAATATTTGGGCAATTGTCCAAGATTAGTTATAACACCATTGACTGATAGGTAATTATTTTTTCAAATTTAATAAGCTATATACTAATTTTATTTTGTAATATAATAATAATAATAATATTTAAATTATAAAAAATAGATGTTATAGAACTCTTATTGGTGCATATTCATTACATCTTAATGGTGCACCAGAAGGACCAGCTGGTACTGGAAAAACAGAAACAACAAAAGATCTTGGACGTGCAATTGCTGTACAATGTGTTGTATTTAATTGTTCTGATGGTCTTGATTATAAAAATATGGGTAAATTTTTTAAAGGTTTAGCATCATGTGGTGCATGGGCATGTTTTGATGAATTTAATAGAATTGAACTTGAAGTATTATCTGTTGTTGCACAACAAATACTTTGTATTGTACAAGCTGTACGTGGAAATTTAGATAAATTTATATTTGAAGGAACAGAATTAAAATTAAATTCATCAGTATATGTTTGTATAACAATGAATCCTGGTTATGCTGGTCGTTCAGAACTTCCAGATAATCTTAAAGTATTATTTAGAACAGTTGCTATGATGGTACCTGATTATGCAATGATTGGTGAAATATTTCTTTATTCATCTGGTTTTAGTACTGCTCGTATTTTATCTGTTAAAATTGTAACAACTTATAAACTTTGTTCAGAACAATTATCATCACAATCACATTATGATTATGGTAATAAATAAACTAGCATTTATATATATATTTATATTAAATTTAATTTTCATTTATTTGCATAGGTATGAGAGCAGTTAAAACAGTTTTAACAGCTGCACAAAATTTAAAATTAAAATATCCAAATGATAATGAAATGATTTTACTTTTACGTTCAATAATTGATGTAAATTTACCAAAATTTTTATCTCATGATGTTCCTCTATTTGAAGGAATAATATCTGATTTATTTCCTGGTATAGAATTACCAGCACCAAATTATGATGTATTATTAAATGCTGTAAAAATAATAGCTGATAAAAAAAATTTACAACCAGTTGATGGTTTTTTATTAAAAATAATTCAAACATATGAAATGATGATTGTACGTCATGGTTTTATGTTAGTTGGTGATCCATTTGGTGGTAAAACATCTGTACTTCATACACTTGCTGAAGCATTAACACTTATGTATGAAAATGGTGATGCTAATGGTTCAAAAACAATATACACAACAATAAATCCAAAATCAATAACAATGGGACAACTTTATGGACAATTTGATCAAGTATCAAATGTATTTGAAGATGGTATTTGTCCAGTTGCATTTCGTAATTATTGTACTGATGATTCATCAACAAGAAAATGGTTAATATTTGATGGACCAGTTGATGCTGTATGGATTGAAAATTTAAATACTGTTCTAGATGATAATAAAAAGCTATGTTTAACATCTGGTGAAGTTATGCAAATGACAAATGTTATGTCAATGATATTTGAAGTTATGGATTTATTTCAAGCATCACCAGCAACTGTATCACGTTGTGGAATGATTTACATTGAATCACATGTTATTGGCTGGCGTCCATTTGTACAATCATGGTATAAAACACTTGATTCAAAATTAACAAATACATATATGGAACTTATTGAAGATTTATTTGAATGGCTTATTGAAGCATGTTTAGAATTTGTACGTAAAAAATGTAAGCTACTAATTTATTCTGGTCAAATAAATCAAGTTGTATCAACATTAAAACATTTTAAAATGTTTATTGATGATGCAATTGAAGAAAATCCAAAACAAGAAGATGATTTAAATTTTTGGATACAAGCATCAATGATACTTTCTGTTGTTTGGGGTATTGGTGGTACATTAGATAGTAATTCAATTGAAAAATTTAATAATTATTATATATCATTATGGAAAAATCAAATTGATGAATTACCAATGCCTGATAGTATTGCTAAAAATTTAATATCATTACCAACTGAAGGAATGATACATGATAATTATTATACATTTAAAGGTAAAGGTTCATGGAAATATTTTGGTGATAGTGCTAAAATTGAAAAATTAATTGAAACACAAAGTATTGGACAAATGATTGTTCCAACAATTGATACTGTTAAATATCAAAGTTTATTTTTACGTCATATTAAACATCGTGAACGTTTTTTAATATTTGGTAAAACTGGTACTGGTAAAAGTTTTTATATGCAAGATATTATGATGAATAAACTTGAACAAGATAAATATTTACCAAATTTAATAACATTTACTGCAAATACAACAGCTGCACAAGCACAAGAACTTGTTATATCAAAATTATATAAAAGAAAAAAAGGACATTATGGACCAATGGGAAATTCCCATTGTATTGTATTTATTGATGATGTTAATATGCCATCAAAAGAAATATATGGTGCACAACCAGCAATTGAATTATTACGACAAATATTTGATCATGGCTATTGGTATGATTTAAATGAACCAATTAAAATTAAAATATTTCAAACAATATTTTTATGTTCAATGGGTCCACCAGGTGGTAGTAGACAAGATATTTATCATAGATTTTTACGTCATTTTAATTTATTTACAATAAATCAATTTTCAAATGATAGTATTATTAGAATTTTTACAAATATTGCAACAGTTGGTTTAAAAAGAAATGGTTTTCCAGCTAGTATTAATTTAATTGTTAATAATTTAGTTAATGCAACACTTGATATATTTAAAACATCAATTGATTATCTTCGACCAACACCAGCTAAATCACATTATTTATTTAATTTACGTGATTTTTCAAGAGTTATAACTGGTTGTGCAATGATTAAAAAAGATTCTGTTGAAACAAATACAACATTTACTAAATTATGGGTACATGAAATATTACGAGTATTTGGTGATCGTTTAATTGATGAAACAGATCGTGATTGGTTATTTCAACAAATTAAAAAAACTGTACAAATATATTTAAAAGAAACATTTGATAATGTATTTGATTATTTGCCAAAAGAAAATAATCAAATAACACAAGGTAGTTTAAAAAATTTAATATTTGGTAATTTTATGAATCCAGATGCAATACAAGAAGATAGATTGTATGAAGAAATTTCATCAATTGAAAATTTTAAAGATATTGCAATGCAATCACTTGATGATTATAATACAACACATAGAAATAAAATGGATATTGTACCATTTCGTTATGCACTAGAACATTTAGCAAGAGTTTGTCGTATATTAGCAACACCTGGTGGAAGTTTATTGATGGTTGGAGTTGGTGGATCAGGTAGACAATCATTAACAAAATTAGCATCAAGTATGATGGGTTATGATATATTTCAACCTGAAATTGGTAGTACATATGGAATAAATGAATGGCGTGATGATATTAAAAATATATTAAGAAAATCTGGTGGTAGTGGAAATGATGTTGTATTTTTATTTAATGAAGGACAAATAAAAGAAGATGTATTTTTAAGTGATATTGATAGTTTATTAAATTCTGGTGAAGTACCAAATTTATTTACAATTGAAGAACGTCAAGAAATTATTGAAATGTGTAGACTTGCTGCACAAGGTGGAAATAGAACAATTGATATATCATTATTATCTGTATTATCATATTTTGTTAATCGTTGTAAAGAAAAATTACATATTATGTTATGTTTTAGTCCAATTGGTGATACATTTAGAACACGTTTAAGAATGTATCCAAGTCTTGTTAATTGTTGTACAATTGATTGGTTTGAAATTTGGCCAGAAGATGCACTTGAACAAGTTGCTATTAGATTTACAACAGATATTAATGTTAATGATGATATTAAAACAAAAGCTGTTATAGCATGTAAATATTTTCATATATGTGCTAAAAATATTAGTGAAAATTTTTATCATACGAAAGGAAGAAAAACATATATAACATCAGCAGCATTTTTAGATTTAATAAAAACATATGCACAACTTGTTGAAAAAAAACAAGAAGAAATAATTAATGCAAGAGATAGATATTTAGGTGGTCTTGATAAATTAGCATTTGCTGCACAACAAATAACAATAATGAAAGAAAAATTAATAGCATTAAAACCAGAACTTGAAATTTCAGCAAAAGCAACAAAAGAAACAATGATCAAAATTGAAAAAGAAAATATAATTGTTGAAAAAGCAACAATTGCTGTTAAAGCTGATGAAAAATCAGCAAATATACAAGCTAAAATTGCATCAAATTTAAAAAATGAATGTGAAGCTGATCTTGCTGAAGCATTACCAATTCTTGATAATGCACTTGCTGCATTAAATACATTAAAACCAGCAGATATATCACAAATTAAAACAATGAAAAGACCACCAGAAATTGTTAAATTAGTATTATCATCAGTATGTGTTATGTTACATGTACAACCAGAAAAAATACTTGATCCTGATACAGGAATTGCACATTTAGATTATTGGAAACCAACACAAAGAATTCTTGGCGACATGAAATTTTTAGAAAATTTAAAAGATTATGATAAAGATAATATACCAAATGAAACAATTGATATTATTAAAAAAACTTATATTAATGATCCAAATTTTGAGCCAAAAATTGTTGCAAAAGCATCACAAGCTGCTGAGGGACTTTGTAAATGGGTCAGAGCAATGGTACTTTATGATAAAATTGCAAAAATTGTTGCACCAAAAAGACGTAAATTAAATGATGCACAAAAAGAATATGAAGATACAATGGAATTTCTTGATAATAGTAGAAAAAAATTAGCTGATTTAAATGATAAATTATTAATATTAAAAGATAGCTATAATAAAACATTGAAGAGAAAAATATATTTAGAAAACCAAGTTGTATCATGTAAAAATCAATTAATACGTGCTGAAAAATTAATAAATGGTCTAGGTGGTGAAAAAGATCGTTGGTTAAATTCAGCTAAAAATTTACAAATATCATATGACACATTACCAGGTGATTTATTAATATCATGTGGTATGATTGCATATCTTGGTCCATTTACAACATCATATCGTCATGAAAATATTGAAAAATGGATAGCATATGTTAAAAAATTAAATATACCATGTTCAAATAATTTTGATTTTGTTAATATATTAGGTACAGAAATTGAAATAAATTCATGGAATATATATGGATTACCAAGAGATATATTTTCAACAGAAAATGCAATAATAATGAGTAATTCAAAAAGATGGAGTTTATTTATTGATCCACAAAGTCAAGCAAATAAATGGATTAAAAATATGGAAAAATCAAGTGAACTTGAAGTTATTAAATTAACTGATAAAAATTATATGAATATTATTGAAAAATCAATTGAATATGGTAAACCAGTATTAATTGAAAATATAAATGAAATTTTAGATACACCATTAGATCCAATAATAACAAAAAATATATATAAAGTTGGTAAAGAATGGTATATAACATTAGGTGAAAAAACATTATTATATGATACAAGATTTCGTTTATATATAACAACAAAATTACGTAATCCTCATTATTTACCAGAAATATTTAATAAAATAACATTAATTAATTTTGCATTGACAATTGAAGGTCTTGAAGATCAATTACTTGGTATTGTTGTTGGTAAAGAACGTCCAGATTTACAAAAAAAAAAAGAATATTTAATAATTGAAGGTGCTAAAAATCGTAAATCATTAAAAAAAGTTGAAGATGATATATTAAAAACTTTATCAGTATCTGGTGCATCAATATTAGATGATGAAGATGCAATTGAAATATTAGATTCATCAAAAATATTATCAATTGGTATTATTAAAAAACAAGAAATAGCTAAAAAAACAGAAATTGAAATTAATATATCACGTCAAAGTTATAAACCAATTGCAACACATTCATCATCATTATATTATACTGTTACTGATTTACCAAGTATTGATCCAATGTATCAATATTCATTAACATGGTTTATAAATTTATATATATTATCAATTGAAACAGCAAATAAAAATAGATTTTTTGATATTAGATTAAAAAATTTACGTGATACATTTACATTTATGTTATATGAAAATGTATGTCGTTCATTATTTGAAAAAGATAAAATATTATATTCATTTGTACTTTATACAACAATATTACTTGCTGATAATAAAATAACAAAAGATGAATTATTATTTTTTTTAACTGGTGGTGTATCAATTGGTAAAACAGAAATTAATCCAGCATCAAATTGGCTAACTGATAAATCATGGGATGAAATAATACGTAGTAAACAATTAAAATCATTTGAAAAATTTTCTACTAGTTTTAAAGATAATTTAAATGAATGGAAAATTTTTTATGATTCAATGACACCAGAAATAATTAACTTACCAAAACCATGGAATGATACATTAAGTGAATTTCAAAAATTAATTATTTTACGAATGATTAGACCAGATAAAGTTATACTTAAAATTATAAAATTTATTGAAAATGGAATGGGTAAAAAATTTGTTATACCACCACCATTTAATTTAATTAAATCATATAATGATTCAAATTGTTTAATGCCATTAATATTTATATTATCAACTGGTTCTGATCCAATGGATTCACTATCAAAATTTGTTGATGATATGAATTATACATTAAAATTTGATTCAATATCATTGGGACAAGGACAAGGACCAATTGCACAAAAATTAATTGAAAATGCACAAAAAAATGGCTCATGGATTTGTTTACAAAATTGTCATCTTGCTGTATCATGGATGCCAATACTTGAAAAATTATGTGAAAATTTTGATCATACAAATACAAATAAAAATTTTCGTTTATGGTTAACATCATATCCATCAGATAAATTTCCAATTTCTGTACTTCAAAATGGTATTAAAATGACAAATGAACCACCAACTGGTTTACAACAAAATTTAATGAGATCATATACATCAGAACCAGTTAAAAATATTGATTTTTTTTATGGTTGTCATGATAAAAATATTATATTTTCAAAATTATTATATGGTTTATGTTTTTTTCATGCATTGGTACAAGAAAGAAGAACATTTGGTCCACAAGGATGGAATATTAAATATGGTTTTAATGAATCGGATTTTCAAATATCTGTTAATCAATTACAAATATTTCTTAATCAATATGATAAAGTACCATTTAAAGCTATATTATATTTAACTGGTGAATGTAATTATGGTGGTAGAGTAACTGATGACAGAGACAGAAGATGTTTATTAACAATATTAAATGATTTTTATAATGAAAATATTATTTATGATGAAAATTATATTTTTTCAAATATTGGAAATGAATATTCTCTTCCAAAAAAGTAATAATTTTATTTGTTTTTCTTTTGTAAATTAATTATTATTTTATTATTTTGTTATTTCTAATATTATTTTAGATTTGAATATCATGATTATATTAAACAAATTGAGGTCATACCAATGAATCCACCACCAGAAGTTTTTGGTTTACATATGAATGCTGGAATAACACGTGATCTTGATGTATCAAAAACTTTCTTTGATTCAATGATAAATATTCAGGGCACTGTGGTTATTGGTGATACATCAAAACAAGATGAGTTATTGTTGTCATTAAAGAATGACATTTATCAACGACTACCTGATTATTTTGATATTGAAGAAGTACAAAAAAAATATCCTGTTTTGTATATGGAATCAATGAATACTGTATTGATTCAAGAAATGGAAAGATATAATAAACTTCTTAAAGAAATACGTAATTCATTGGAAATGCTTGAAAAAGCTATTCAAGGATTAATTGTTATGACACCAGATTTAGAGGTAATTATTTTTTTATTAAATTAATTAGATTTTAAATGAGCTGATAATTATAAATTTTATTTTTTTAAAGATTTTATCTATATACATATTAAATGGTAAAATACCACCAACATGGATCAAAGCAAGTGCATATCCAAGCTTAAAACCACTTCCAAGTTTTATCAATGATTTTATAAAAAGACTTGAATTTTTTGATAATTGGAAAAAATATGGTAAACCATTGACTTTTTGGATATCTGGATTTTCATTTGTTCATGCATTTTTAACTGGTGCAACACAAAATTTTGCTAGAAAATATAAAATATCAATTGATAAAATTGGATTCGACTATGAGGTTTGACAATTACATGTTTTTTAAAAAAAAAACTAGGGCAAAGTAAATAATTTATAATAGAATAAAATTATATAAATCAAATTACAAAAAAACATAAATATTTAAATTCAAATAATAATAACTTTTCTTTGGATAAATTTAAAATAATTATTCACTTTGCTCGTTATAACCCAGATTGTATAAATAATTTTCTAATTAATATTTTTTAAAATAATTATAAAAAGGTTATGCCAGCATATGAATTAAATGAATCTCCAATTGATGGTGTTTATGTATATGGAATGTATTTATCAGGTGCCAAATGGGATATGAAAAAAATGCAATTATCTGAGAGTAATCCAAAGGTACTTTGGGATATAATGCCAATAATTTGGTTAAAGCCAAGTGAAATAACACTTATTGAAATTAGAAAACGATATGAGTGCCCATTGTATATAACATCAGCTCGTTTTGGAACACTCAAAACAACTGGCCACTCGACAAATTATGTTTTAATGATTATGCTTGATACTGGTTTGCCAGTTAGTCATTGGATTAAGAGGGGTCTTGCTCTTCTATGTCAATTGGATGATTAAAAAATCACCAAATCTTCTATCTACTATTTTATAATTTCACTATTATCCTTTTCTTTTAAAATTTAAATATATAATATCCGAAAAAAATAAAAAAAAACAACGTTAATAAAATTAAATTATGTATTAAAAACGTAGTTTTTTTTTACATCTTAATTATTTAATTATTTTTAAAATATTGCTTTTTAATATTTTGGTATATTGGTAATCAATAAACAAATATATATTAATTAAAAGTAAAACATTTCTACATCCAAGGGCGTGGCTAATTAAAAAGGTAAAAATTTAATCGATAAAATATATTTTTTTAATTTTTCATTTTTTTGATATTCATCATGTATTCAAGTTTCAAGATCATATTACATATATATGTATATCAAGCAATATTCAGCACATGTCAAATCCTCAAACTTGCTATTTCCAATTTCCCACACATATTCAATTCACGTATGTGATTGGATGTGGCAAACCACCCGGGGGATTCTTTAGGCCATGTACTCCAGAAACCCGAATGCAGCCTTTACCTCGTCATATTTATCATTCACATCCTCACCCCATCATAATCATCATTAAATTAAACACAAAATCAAATTTTTAAGTATACCATTAAATATAAATCATTTCATATACATCTATTTAATTTGCGTCTGCGCTAAAATGAATTACAATTTTATGTTAATAAATAATAATTATGCACTCTACTACAACCCTTTCTCAGATTAAGATTATTATCAAATATTTATAGTAATGCGTATGCAGTTTTTTAATAAAATAATAATATACCATTATCATTAAAACTGGGCCAATTGAACAAAAAAAAAAATAATAATAATACCTGTGTAATGAGACTAAAACTTGCTTGCATTTAAAACAATGTAATATCGAAAAAAAAAACAAATATTAATAATAATTATAATATATAAAAAAAAATTTTGAATTTAATTAAAACATAACAATGACTTTCAACACATACATAATTGCCTTATTACAAAAGTGTACATAGTCCAATACAATGACAACATAACTGTAAAAAAAAAAAAAA